>VYZM01022547.1:109166-119173 GCA_013398915.1 Dromas ardeola | reverse complement strand
TCTCCCAGCGCTGCTCCCCGCCCCTTTCTGCCGGGCGCCGCCAGCCTCTGCCCCGCGGGCCGGTGGCTCTGCTAGCCGCTTTCCCCCGTCTGGGCAGCATAGGCAGGCGGGCTGACCCCGGCACCGAGCCCGGTGGAGACTGGACCCATCGGGGAGGCCCGGCGGGCGGGGAGCATCGCGGGGCGGCCCAGCTCCTTCTCCCTCGGCCCGCGCCCTCCCCCTGCCGCTCCTTCAGCCCTTCTCCTACCTCCGGCCCCGGGAGAGCCGGGCGAAACGGCGGAAAAGATAAAGTTTTTCAAAGGGGGGGAATAACAGGCCCGGCCGGCACAAAGGAGTTACTGTTCGGCCAGCCCTCCCGGAGGGGCTGCGGGCTGCCCCGGGGTCGGCGGAGAGGCCGGGCGGGGGCCGGGAGCGGGGCGCCTTCGCGCCGCTGATGCTGAGGTGGGGAGGGATGCTGAGGAGGGGAGAGGATGCTGCCGAGGGGAAAGGATGCTGAGGAGGGGAGGGATTTCCCCCTATACACCTACACATCCCGTCCCCGGTCTATGCACGGGCAGCGAAGGCTCTCGGCGGAGGGCAAGTACGTTAGGAACCGTGGCTGCGGCTCCACGGTAGCCCCCCCGGGCTGTGCTCCTGCCGGCGGTGCAGGGGGGGACGCGGGGCGGCGGGAGAGGCTCGGGCAGCCCCCGGGGGCCGGCGGAGGGTCAGCGCCGCCCCGACGAAAAGTTTGGTTCTCCTTCATCACGCCTGGAGAAAGTACCTGCTTCTTGCGAGGGCTCGGCCGCCCCAGCCCCTTCCTTCCTTCTTCCTTCCTTCCTGCCCGAGGGAGGCGTTTCCCGGGGGTGGCTCCGGGTGGGGGGCTGGCGGGGGAAGCGGGGCTGAGGCTGGAGGCCGGTCAGTCGCAGCGGAGATGCCCTTCTGCCCGCCGGCACCACTGCCGTCCTGCCTGGCTCTTCCCAGGGTGAGTCGCAAGGCGGTAACCGCTGGGTTTTCCGTCGGCAAAGGGCTCTGCTCTTTTTTTTCTAACCTTGACGGCTTGTTCAGAGGGAAATTCGCTCTCCTGTTCCTCTCCCGAGATAATTGCTGCTTTTGAAGTTTGTAAACATGCGCGGTTGTGCCAGCGTCTGTGCAGCGCGGATCTCCAGCTGCTGTAGGCAGAAAATTATTTCAGTAATAGAACGTCAAAAAAAAAAAAAATAAAGGCTTTAGTCAGCTCTGTGTTAAATTGTAAAATACGGTAATTCCTGGCTCTGCAAGGTGAATGCTTGATCTTCCAAAGGGGCACACGCGGCTTGCAGGTGTTGTAAGTAATGAAGACTTAAATCTCCACAACCGTTCTGTGTCACAGGGCTGCATGTGGTGGCTTATTATTTGACATACATACTGCTAATTTTTGTTTAGAATCATCCAGTAACGATACTCATTATTAAGCTAACCTCAAAGACAGTAGCTAGAGGCGTGATTTTCCCCACTGTCTTTGCAAAAAATTAGTTCAGGGACTGGTTTTGGTTTGCAATCGTTTAATCTAAGTGTCATCCAGTGAGCCATTCTCATGTAAGTAATCGGTACTTGGTGGGTAAATCCTTTGGCATCAACATGAGAAAGTCCAGCAGGGTCAGGCTCTTTTAATCACAGAACTCACAGAGATTTTGAGGAGTCTGACATTTCTCTCAGAGTAAGATTTATACAGCTGTAACCGTGTTCAGGACTTCCTTTGCCATTTGTTTTCAGATCAGAAAAGCAAAATGATCTTGCTCTGGTTAACTTCTGTTGGTGTTTTTTTAGTTCTTTTTTTAATGACTAATCTAGTGTATTGTGAGGAAATTTTTGTCTGCTCCAGCAAACCCCTTTCTTCATGGAATTGCCTTGTACGTGGTTGAAAGCAAATACTAGATTCGTTGAGATCGGGAAGGTTTGTCACTTAAAAAAGTACAGTTGCCAAGGCATTTCACTGTCTATGGTATAATTTTATCTAAAAGGAACCTGGTTTTAATACGGTAGCTTCTCATAAGGGATAAGACAAAGAGAATATATACTAACTGTCTTTAAAGCCAAACAATTTCCTATGCATAAAAACATTGATCTCCGTTCTCCACCACTCTTCACTGGAGAAAATCTCTGGCTTTCATGGAAGTTTAGTTCAGGAGCAGAATGCCCAGATGACATTTCTGCTAAATGAATTTTAAAATAGTAGATAATGCAGTAAAGTATATTTGCAACATTTGCTTTTTGTGTAGTAGGAATCAAATCCTTGAATACTTTCAGGGAAGATGAATCACATGGTCACAGATGTTCTATGCGTTCTTGATTAGTGTAGATTAAAACTGTATATTCTTACTTAATGGCAGAAGCAACCTTATCAACTGAACTCATACTACTTGAACCAAAAAATAATTGGGCACTAACATCTGTGAGAAACATGGCTAGCTAACATCTCTAGCTACGTGAAGATGAAAGTGAGTATTAGCCATAGTCCCCTCTTAACATTTCTAAATAGAGGATCGCAGTTATTGGGAGTTTAAGACTGAAGAAGGAGGTAGGTCGGGCTAAGGATGAGGAGTTGCCTTCATTGTTGAAAAGAAAAAGAAAAAAAAAAAAGAAAAAGAAAAGGAGAGAGATCAAATTAATGACCTGTGATAAATCCAGACGCGAACTGTTTGCATTAAAAAGGAAGTAGGTGATTGTGAACTTGCTTGTGCATGTTTTGTGAAGGGAAGGGGAAATTTGTCATCTTGTTTTGAAGAGCCATACATAAATACACATGAAAGGAGTTCACATGGTTTACAGCAGGGGAGACATAAAATGTTTTAGGATTAAATTGACCTGAGCTAATACATGCCTTGCATCCAACTTGTTTGCAAGAACACATTGTTATACTACCCAAACAAATGTTTTGTGTGTAGTACCTGATTCCCATACACTATAGCAGAGTGATGAAAACAAACAACCGGGTAAATTCTGGAAAATAACATTCAACTCTGTTACACGCAGCATATGCTAGAGAAAAGGTGAACCGTACTAAACCAGAATTTTTCACTATCCTAATTTGATACAGATACTGCAGTATTTTACCTCCCACTATTGATTTATTGAGGGGGTAAATCTTTAGCCCTTATCCTTCCCAGTCTCATTTGCCCAAGTAAGCTTTGCTCACCCAGTGAAGCCTTGCTTGCCCAAGTAATTTTCTGAGATGAAAGGCAGTTGCTGAACTATTACTCAAAGAGGGACTTTTTTTTTCATGTTTAGGCCCCAATCTGAAAATACTGTTCTCTGTTGGGCATCAATACTTGCTGACGACCTGAAGGTATGGTGGGAGTACATTCACTCTGGATCGACGTTCAGTATTAAGTTAGACGTAGGTCTCCGTGTTATGGAGCAAGTCGTGTCTGACAAATTGTGATAATTTTGTCTTGATGAGGCAACAGAAAAATAAGAGGAGTACGCAATGCTTTTTACTGATGACCATTTGAGCATTTTATGCTCATTAATTCTTTGTATCGGGATTACTCTAAGGTGGGTGAGGCGTACACAGAGATCATTTTGCCAGTAAGATACAGTCAGTAGTAGCGTGGAGTCCAGCTGCTGATCAACAGTGTACAGCAACCACGAACAGTGTTCAAAGGCAGAAACAAGCAGCTGGGGGAAAGCCGGGGCCTGAGTCTGACACTTCTCGGTAGGAATATTTTTATTATTTGGCTTGTCACCCCAGTCTCTTGAGTGAGGAACAGCTTAGATGTGCGTAGTGTCTGTGAAGGCAGAAGTGGACTTGACCAGTTCAAGTGCAAACCTGGCAGACCAGAGTTTGCATGTCTTTGTTTTCTTTATGTGCTGTCTTGTGAGACAACTAAACCATGGCCTATGGCGGTGGCAATAACTGAATGTCCACGTTTATGCAGCGTTAAGGGATCTTTAATTGTCCATGGTGAACAATTCCTTGGGTTTGGGTCTTGACTGCAACATGGCAAGTATGGCAGCACAGCTCCAAGGCACTGCTTCAGGATTTAAAGGGAAGAGTGCCACCTACTGTGTTATAATTATACATATTGCATGTCCCGTGTGTCTTCTGGAGTTCCCAAGCCGCTCATTTGCCTATCCTATTTTATCAGCTGGAAGGCGTGAAAGGATTCAAAATTAAATGTGGTATGGGAACTGAGGGAGAAAAAGAATAGAAAACAGATACGCACCTACAACATCAGGGTATTCTGGAAGTCTTAGGAGGGTTCATTGAAAGACGGGCATAGAGGCATTTGCAAGTTTTGTTGCTTCAGACTTTTAAAGACTGCTAACAATTAATAGTGGGGCCACTGGAAATAGGGAAGGGCATGAGAGATCCATCCCCCCATAAAATAATCGTATTCTCAGCTTTCATGTACCAGAGGAACATAAATGAGGCTGCAGACTCATGCCCTCTGAAATCTAAAGTTTAGCTCTAGCTATAGTTTAATAAAAAAAGTAAGTAGATTAAAAAAACAGCTTTCAAAAAAGGAAGAGGAAAATGAGAAAAAACCGACATGAATTATCCCGTAATTGACTGTAAAACCTCTTGAAGTCTTTCCCGGTGTAGAACTGTAGTTATTTATCAGCCAAAAAGGAGGGGTGTACTATGCTCTGTGTGAATACAGAGTCATTTTTGTATGAAAGGAATTTTTCCCCAAGCCCCAAAGTGTTTCTTTAGTATCTGAAATAGAGATGTAAAATGAAGTAGATAAACCAGCTATTAACAGAACTGCCAGTTGCTGTATCTCTAGAGTGAAGACATATGGTAATTCACTACATTCAGCGATGACCTTTCCTTTAAAAGTATTGTTAATAATAGGCATTTCTGTATAGAGTATTTATACTAGATACTTGAAATTCACGTATCATGGACTACCCCATGCCATTTTTTCAGGGTTTTTTTTTTAGCTACCAACAAAACTGCTACCGAGGAACTTTCTACGGAAATACACTTTTACAACATTCATGCAATGCTGAAGTCCAAGAGTTTCCAGGGGCAGCTGCACAGCATTGCAGCACATCATGCGACATGGCAGTGTGCGTGCTCTCCTCCATATGGGAATTTGGTTCCTTCTCCCTCACCCTCCCCAGGTAAAGCCGTGCCTTGACTGCAGGGTTACACCCTTTGTGTGATACGGGCAAAAAAAACATTCCTGTGCTTTTATGATCTCTGTAGCCAGTTGCCTTTTGTGAGAACTTTATGTTTGTGAAAGTGGAAAGAAATAAAGAATATTTTTATTATGCCCTTTCACCTTAGTCTGAGACCATCTAGTGGATGAGGACTATAATACTAGTATTTTTACTGGAGATAATAGCGGAAGTTTGATTATACGCTTTAAAAAAAAGATATTGCTAACCCTCATCAATTTTGCAATGACCCTGACAGACTCAGAGGGCCTTCTAGTAATGAAAATGTGTAGAGTGTATAATAGATATGGTTAGGTGTTCCAGTTCAGTGGATGGAAAAAGTACTCTCGTATATGAATCCCCAACACAACGGGAAAAACTGTGTCCATGTATATTCCTGACTGCAGCAAATATTATTTCTACTTTCTTATCTCCGCCTGCTCAGCTTCACTCAGATGTTCTATATATTGAGTATTCCTACATACGGCTTTGATAGTCAGATGGGAAATTTTCTATGTTGGTTCCTTCACCATTGTTCACGAACATTTATCCGTTTCTTGCACTCGAGGCAGCCGTTCATTGAAATGTTAATGAGAATTTGAACATTTTATAGTTCTATAGGATATTTTTTTTTTAGCAGGAAAAAAATTGCTGTTTTGTTGATGCCTTTCAATCTACTTTTTATTGGTAGATTGAGATGGATTCTATGCTAATTCCTCCTGCATTCCTGAATTATGGCCTAGCTAGGCACTGTCGCTGGGATCTTCATCTATTAATCATGGAAGCTGCTTTCTTATTCGGTTGCCATAGTTTCAGTGCCTCAGATAGTGTTGGGGTGCCTTGGGAAAGGCTTGAGATATATTCGGACTTGCAAGCCTTGCAGTTATTTTGGCAGTAGTAGAGCTCTGAAGGAACAGAGAACAGCATCCAACATTATTCAGAGTTGGATTAAAAGAGGAAACTTCTGGATATGTCTCTCTGGACCTTGTTATGTGAACATCCAGCTGATATTTACTCCCAAGATTTGCTTTTTGTTTTGTCTTGCTGGTAAAATTGTACACTTCAGAGACTAATGGCTACCTTTTCCCACTGCAAGAGCAAGAAAGGCTTTTCATTAGTTCTGCTGATAAATGGTTGGGTAAATTAGGGCATTTAGGGTTTCTTAAGCAATGCAGGTAATTTGTTTTACATTCTCTTTTAACCTAGCTATATACAGCATGACATCATGTTTGAGACCAAGTTAATGTTTATTGTTACCTTAAATTTAATAAAACGACAATAAGTACCCTTTTGTTAGCTGCAAAGCAGTTTGAATTGCAAAGTGGAAAAGGGGAAGTAAACTTTTTTCAGACAGAACTAGTGCTCTTTCAGCACTGTGTTGTCATTGGCAGTATTTTTTTAACATGATGATTCAATATTTGTTCACAAATTCAGCATTAAAACATCCTTTCAGAAATGCAGAGCTGTGAGCAGTCAGAAATAGCTTTTTTGACAAATTAGAAGAATGGTAAAGTAGTAAATAGGTCTAACAGGAAAGTAGCTGGAAGACTGACTTGTCAATGTAGTGCTGAATATTAATTGTTTTATCAGTATGTGTAATACAAAATAATGCACAAACATTTTTCACTAAGCAAATCATGGTCTGCTTTTTACTTTCCCATTAAGGAAAAATTTTCATCACTTCTGTGTGAGCAGGAGTAAGAAATATGTTTTAGCAGATATTTAAATCCCATTTCTTTTGCACTTTACATTACAGTGTCTCCAGAATTAAGTGATTTCCCTCCAGTTCTAATAAACCAATTTGGTTCTTACACAGATAGGCTTCATACGTATCTTCTGTTCACAAAAAAAAATAAAAGCCTTGAATATTCACATCAAGCAAAGAATCGTGTTAAAAGCTGTGCAGTTTAGATTAAAGAATTCAGTATAATTGGAACTAATCTGGAAAATTAGCCACTTTTTTACTTTCAGATGGTTAACTTGCATTCAAAGATGAGTTTTAAAGCTTCAGCTTGGGTCTTTACTACCCAATCTTGTCAATTTTTCAAGTGAGATCAACAAGCAGACTGAGAACACGTGCTTGTTACTTGTAATCCACCCTCAGGAGCCCTACCAACGGAACAAATTAAAGTCGAAATATTTCACATTAATTTTAAAGACGACAAAGCTTTGTTTGCTGGTAGATGCACAGAAAATCTGTAATTGTAATTCTATCATCTCACATAGTATGGAGTTTCTGTTTTATAGTCTGGCCTTTGCGTACTCTGTTGTATATGCATATTTTACGTGAAGCTAATCTCAGCCTTTTTCCTGCTAAACTCACAATGTGCATGTATCTAGCAGATTGGCAGTCTGATAGAACAAAATAATTTGCCCTGGCCATTTTGTAGTTCCCTTCGGAATGGAGCAGGTGATGGCATAAGAAAATTGTTACAGTGGAAAAATATCTTAGGTCAAAAGCTGTAGAGGTACAAATTCAATTGTGTTTTTCTTTTCGGAATTTACACCATTTAGTTTCAGGTTAGATAGATACAGAATTGCTCTGTATAGAAATCAATTTAAGCAGTTCTGTAAGGTATGTTTGTAATTTCTTTAACATTAATTAATGATTTTTATTGCTTATTACTTATTTTTTACCTCTAAGATACAGAGAAGCGAGTGATACTGGTTGTATAGTCAGTATAGAGGCCCAGTCTTGTTCCTGTTGGAGAGTAAAGAAGAGTTTCTGCTGAACACCTCAGCAACAAACGCTTACTCCATTTATAGTTCAATATAGTTCTTTCAGTTTATTTATAGTTGGTCATAAGAGTTCTTCTGCATCCCCAAGCTGCTGAGTTTTAGCATCAAATGTACTCATCTCATCAAGGAAAGAAAGTAATAATTTCTGGGAAAGTAATTGTTATACTTGTGTCTTTTTGGCAGCATTACGGAGTTTGCTTTGCAAATCTTGCACATGTTGAATTAGCATCTTACTGCCTGAATATTCCTGGAAGGCTAAAGCTTGGCTTGGGCTGCACGTTCATGAAGGGACTTGTTGTCCCCGCTTCAGCCTCAGAGCTCCGGGGTGCCTGCAGCCTGTCCCCGGGTGTGGGCAGAGTACACCCCTGCCCACGGGCCCTTTGGATGGGGGGGATTGACGGGAGGGCGGCCGGAGCCTTCGTCCCTGCGCCTGGGTCTGCCTGGGAAATGCTGTGGTTCCAACCGTCGCAGGCCAGGAGGATGCTACTGCATCCTGTCCTAAAACACCACAGCAAGGAAAAAGATGGGATGGGATGCCTTTGCGCAGTCTGGAGCTGCTTTTCCGCCACTTGACCTGCACGCGGGGCACAGCCCGGTGTCTGTCGCCTGCTGGAAAATAGAGGTTGAGTCCCACGGGATCATCTTTCCTGGGTAGTACTTCACGCCATGAGCCTAAATGCAGCCTGGTACTTGATTCAAAATGTCTTTTTTATTACATAGAGGATCACAGGCTGTTTAACTGCAATCTTGAACCTCAGGTCACAGTCTTCATAGTACTAGCTTTTCATCATAGCTCTCTAATGAAGAAGGGCATCATGCGTTAAAATCAACTTCTGAATTTAGTTTTTTGTATGAACAGAGTTTGGTTCTATGTGTATAAACTTTTAATAGTGTTCAACCCATTCTGCTTCTGAATAATTTGTACTTATTAATTACAAATGCAAAGCTTTTGCAATTGCAACTTACTGATCCTAAGCATATTAATCAGAAATGACCAAAGTTAAATGGATTTTTTAAATTTGCTGTAGTCTGTTAGAGGAGGGCGATTATATAACATATTTTTAAAAACTGTGTCCATGCAGTTAGACTTTCTTCCACAGAAATACATTGTGCAGAATTTTTTTTTTTTTCTTGGAAAGGAACTACAGAGGAGAGCCTTTGCAGGTTTCACGAAGGAGTAAGAATACAAACTTTTTTCTAGTGATTCTTTGGGACGCTTTTTTCCTCAACTGTTGAAATTATTTTTTAATTTGAATAGGAATTTGTTTTTCTTTAAAAAGAAATTAAGAGCTGAATCCTTAAAGAGCTGTTGTGGGAAGAGGAAAGATTTTTGCATGAGCTAGTATGCTTTTTCATTATTATCTGCAAGGTGTTTCCTTTTAATTCTGTTGTAGGGAAGTTCAGCATGTTCAGATACACCGATTAATTCCATCACGAGACGCGTATATTGTAGGGTGGTGTCGTCTTTTTTTGCTTTATCCTGTTCTAAGCATAAGTCCTGGAGATACTGCCAGAACACTTCCTTTCCCAAGATAACAAAAAAAAAAAAAAAAAAGATCCTGTTCCTGCTCAACATCATGTATAGTCCAAAAGTCAAATTTAGCCATCCTGAAGCGAACAGCTTGAAGGTGTGAGATGAAGGCTGGTGTCTGACTGACTGTGAGAATAATGCAGTTTTGATTTGTCAGAACATTTTTCTTAGAGTACTACATACATGCGTTAAAGCATCTATCAGAGAAAAACTTTGAAAATCTTCAAAAATAAAAGGCAAAGTTTTTGTAATAGAGTAGGTTCTGTGACACATAAATTCTAATTCCTTTTCGGTGCACCCTTTACATTTTTGACCAGCTGGTTTTGTGTTCATCTGTGCTTACGTCATAAGCTCTCTTGCTAAAATCCTGGATGTGACATCATTTGAAAGAAAAAACCCAAAGTATCACCCAACTCAAGTGTTGTTTATGCGAAAGAGGGAGTTCAGCCAGGCCCTTTTTGGTAACATGTTGGTGCAACTAAATGCTGGTGATGTGCTGCAGAAGGGTGGAAAATGTAGACTGTAAGACTGTTAATGTTGGAGAAGGGGTCTGTAAGAATGCTTGCATTGATTTACCTTGAATAGCAAATCAGTTCTTTAGACTTTTTTTTTT
>VYZM01022547.1:4250-109146 GCA_013398915.1 Dromas ardeola | reverse complement strand
TTTTTTTTTTTTTTTGCTATAAATGGTCAGTAATCTGTTTTAGTTTGAAAGAGATGAAAGAATTCATTGTTGTCACAGTCAAAGAACTTAAAGGACTTTTCAAAACCTGGAGCACCTACGTGGATGCTTACACCACTGTTTTTTCAGAAGAACTAATCCTGACCTATTTTGTGCCAGGCTCCCACGATCCAAGTATCTGGATTCTCAGCTGTAAACCTCTACTCAAACAAGTTGCCTTAGCTTACATGAATAGGGCATCAGAACCGATTACATGCCTCGTGTAGATAAGTGCAAAGGAACTGGGCTGAGGCACAAAAATATGGGTTAGCAGGATCTAACTTTTGATCTGTTAACATCAAGCAGAAAAATGGGGGCACGGTTTTGCTTCAGGTTGCAGGTCCATATTTATTTCACCACGCATGGGATTTGTCTAGAAAAGCTAACCTCGGACTTGTTCATATCAGTGACATAAATCTTGCCGACTTCAGTAGGAGTCGTTACTGAAATACTAAATTTTTGGAGGAAATTAACTCATGAGCAAATTAATATCAAAAACATCAAGAAGGCATTGCGTTGTGATGGCATCTGCACATTGAATTGATATCGTTTCTTCAAAGAGTCTAGTACTGGAAATTTTTCAACAGTAAACCATCAGAGAACACGTTAGTAGGGGGGCTGGAGTGCTAATTCACAGCTGCGCTGCCTACTTCCAGACAACCGTCGTATGACAGCCTGCTCTCACAGCTACCCGCACTTAAAAAACAGGGTTGTGTAAGAATAAACACAACACATTTACCAAAATACACTTATGGGGGGTGGGCCTTAAAGCTTTCAACCGGTGGAATTTACCGAGAGAGAGAGAATCCATTGCATTTTTATTACATTACATGTCAATGCCTGGAAGAGGGCAAGTAACTTTTCTTACCATTACATAGTGGCCTTAGAAATTGCTACAGATTTCAAGAGAAAAAGACCTTTCACCTTTCGACACAGTTTCTAAATGCGGGGGTGCAGCTATCGCTAATAGTTTAGAGAAACAGAAGAGGAGCTTGGTCACATGTTTTTATGCTGAAAATAAGAAATGCGCCTCTTTTAAATTTTTTCGGACAGGCTGTTCAACTGGGCTATTAACATTGTGAAACCTATCAGGAAAATGCACTGTGCTTTTTCCTTTGCATGTAGCCTGCCCTCTTGTGTTTCAGAGTCTCAGTGCAGACGCTTCAGGCGTCCAGATGATAACTATGGTAGTGGAAAACATGGAACAACAACAGGAAATGATGGACACAAGCCATGCTCTTCAAAGGCACTGATTTTGTGCGTGTGTGTGTGTTGTCTTGCTGTTTGCAGTGTAAGAAGCAATATAGTTTTCAGCTTTCTTATGCAGAGACAGAGACATTAGAAAGTGGGTTAGCCAAACCGATGTGCAGAAAAGCTCTAGGAGTGAATTTGCAGCGATGGGTAGAGGCCGTAATGCATGTGATTAAAGTGAGACATGCTGCCTACACAAGGAATTGCTAACAAGATTCTTTCACAGCTTTCATGTCTCAGCCCTGCTTTTACAGAAAATAAATTCATGTTTAGTTTCAGTGGTTGCACTGTTTTGCTCAGCCCTACAGGATAGATAAGACAATCAGACTATACAAATGCAACCAGTTGAACGCAAAATAATACAATTTGCACTGAGCAGAAACCGTGGCTGTGCATATTAGCAAAACAGTGTTCCAGGTTAACATTCGCTTGGTCTATCTTGAGCTCCTATTCTCTTAATGCTTAGTTCTTTAATAATCACGAGGAAGAGAGGCTAAAAGCACAGATTAATTTAAGGAAAATTAGTTGGGTATTTCAGAGAGCGGGAAAGACAGAAAGAGATTCCATGTCCTTTAAACATTTTTTTTTTCCTCCTGTTCAAACAAGAGGATAGAAATTGCTTCAAGCTATGTAATAGTTTTTGGCAGTGGTTCTAGCACTTCCCCTTGCTTGCATGAAGTGTATTTTCTGTAGCTCAAAAGAGTATTTAAATACTCTCTTATGTTTAAAGAACTTCCAGAATTTAGAATTATATAAAGTTTTTGCAAGATGCAGAAAAAATAGACTGCAGCAGCTGTATGTTGTCCCAGTATTTAGAAGAACAAAGAAAAAGTAATTCAAGTAATTCTTTATTTTAAAGTGACTTAGAAATCAGCTAGAAATGGGTTTGAGCCACAAATTTAAGGCCATTTTAATTTTCAATTTTCCAATTTTTTTTTTTAACTTACTGAGAAATAGTGTGCATTTGGATGTGGATTTTGCCTCAGGTCAGTCCCGTGTGAACCCAGTGCTTATTTTAGACCATTTCACTAGTGTCTTGCTTGAGACACAGCATCTCTCAGTCTTCATTTTCTTAACAATAGTCATATTATGGATCCAGAACAGATAAAATGCAGATCCTGGAAGTGGCTCTTTTAGCCATCCAAGAGTTACTTTTGCATTAAGGATTCAAGCCCAAGTGGTCAGGTCTTAACAGAAAGAACTTGCCAGGATTAGCATGTTTCAGGGGCTTTTTTGTTTGTTGGTTTTGGCGGGGGTTTTTTGGTTGGGTTGTTTGGGTTTTTTTTCACTTTAAAGGAAGATACCCATGGAAAGAGTTTTATATGTTTTGGGGTAATTCTGCTCCCACTCCTGCTGATCTCTTGAGATCCGGATAGGCGGAGAAATCAGCAGGAGGGCACAGCTGGATGATCAAGGTGCCTACGCTCACGTGCTAATTTTGGGCCTCTTGACTTCCCTTGAAGCTTTAAATTTGTGCCTCACCAGCACCTGTTTTGCCAGGGTACGGTGGACTCCCATCTGAGGAAGACCTTTCTGAAAAGCTGGTGTGTTTATATTTGCATCCTGCGATTGCTCTATGGACAGATGCTTGCTTCTAACCCCAGTTCACACCTTTGTCCTCTGCTCAATCCACACCTCGGTCTTAGATCTGCAAGCCTGCAGGGGGTTTTAGGCAAAGCCTTGGGTAGAAAGCTGCTGTCAAGCAGCTGGCATTGCGTGTAGAATGAAAGTGATGCATTCACAAAGAAAGCACTCAGTTCTTCAGTCTCATCTGATCAAGTCTCACTGTTTTTTTTTTTTTAAAAAGTGAGTTGTGTGTGTTTAAAATGTGTCATGGCTAAAATGTCTAGAGACTTAGAACAGAAACAACATACATGCATACATACATAAATCAGACGTGCCAAAAGAATTATGAAAGACTATAAGATTTCTCTTCCTGGGTACATCGTGAAGGTGATGATGCACTGGAAATGCATTGGTGATGCGTGGAAATTCATCTGTAAATAAAGATGTTGCCCGATTGCTTCACTCACACTTGTTACCTGCTGGTAAATCAGACTTTTCAGACCAGGCATTTGTTTATTTAGCTTTCTACTCTGTGCAAACTACTAAGTTCAGATTTGGAGAAGTTAAGAGTGGAAGACTCCAGTTGTCCTCCGTACAAACCACAGACCCTGTGGGCACCAAGCCCATCTCAATAGTCACTGAATGGCCTGGAAAATAGGGAGGTTGTACATTGGAAAGGGCGTTGGATTTTCAGTGTGACCAACACAGGGTGTGTGAGGAGAATGTGTTGTAGCACCAAGCCATCTTGCCAAGAGTGGTGTCCCAGCAGCCCTGGCTCTGTAGACACACTACCAGCTCCAGCTGAGGTCTCACCGGTTCAGACAAGGAAAGGTGGTTTCTGCAACTCTGTGGTGAAACCAGTTGGGATGAAGCAGAAGGTGCCACTGAGTGACATGGCAGCTCATACTAACTAGACAGATTATCTTTTAAGAAATAGATAGGATACTCCATAAAATATTATGTTACATTGGTGATGGAACCAGTGATCTCCTAGGAGCTATGCAATATTTCCATTGACATCAACAGGTGTGAAACAAGGACACCGTCTTTGGCCATGGCTTTGGCTTAGAAAACACTAGGACGTCTCAAAGTCACTGCTGTCATTCTCTTCTTTAAACTGCATTGCAAATTTATGTTATAGTGTAGATACAAAAAGATGAAACATTTTTCTGGAACCTGCAAGACTAAATGGAAAATTAAGAACAAGATGTCTCCCTTAACTGCAGGAAAAATCCTTACTTTTTATCAGTTTAAATGAAACCTTCTTCTTGAACTGAGTGCTTCATACCTAATGCATATTTTCAGCATTAACTCAGCAGGCAAAAGATGGGAAGCTGTGTTGTCCTGCTGAAGGATACGTTGGAGGAGAATAAGTAATAGAGAATTTATCTACTTCAATATTTGTGGTGTCTTTGAAGTGTTAATAATATTTGGAAAAGTTTGTGTGTCAGGTTAATGCCTGCTCTGAGAGCTTGTGAGAGAGATTGCAAGAAAGCTATGAATAATTTGCAGATTCTTTTTTCCCCCCATAGCAAAACCACTAAGATGGTCTAGGTTGAGGTATCACTTTGTCTTGACCACATTTTTTTGACTGAAGCTTCACGCAAAATATTTTAATGACAGAAAAGAAGTTTTTGATAGGTTCTCCCCGGCTAATTAAGTTCAAGTTAAATTTATGGAGGCATATCAGTGCTTTTGGTATGTGTAATCTCTCAAAAACATTGTATTTGAAAAGATAGCATCTTGACTGAGTAAGTCAACAACCTTGAAATTATGAGCGGATACAGCTGTGGTATGGTACTGCTCTTGCTGGATCCCAACTACCCCCACAAGTGGTGGGACAAACACAAATACATAAAGTAATTTTTAGGGAAAAAATGGTTATAGGGAGCAAGGAAAGTAGGTATAAGGTTGAGGGTGAGGGGTGGAAGGTTTCTAGAAAGAGACGGATTAAGGGAATAGCTGTAGGTATATACCATACGGGTACAGAGGGATAGCCAACGTGCTGAGGTATGGGAAGGAAGGGCAGGATGAAAGTGCAGTTATTTCATTGCTCTCTCTACCTTACAAGCTGGCAGTATGCCGTGGGATGATTCCTCTCTGATGAGCTGTCATCGTCTAAAGTATATAGGAAGCTTGGAGTGGAAAAACCAGATGGCACAGGGGAGATGCAAGTGACATCGTTTGTCTCTCTGCCTGATTTCTTTACCCTTCATACAGGATTCAGTAGGTGGAGGAGGAAAAAAGCCCAGATGGGACTCTCCTCTGTCCCCACACCCTCCTCCTTGCCCCTGGGAAATCTCACGAGACTCCTTTGACTCCTCTCACAAGCTATTGGTAAAGAAGGTTTTCCATCATTGCTGAGCATCTCGAGTGATTGGTTTGGAAAGGCGTCTTTTTTTTTCTGTGGGGAAGAGAGATTGACACGTAGCAGCGCAGAGAGAAGAGGCACAAAAAAGAAGTACAGTAAGCAATTTTGTTGTAATAAATTTTGGGCAAAGAGGTGAAAGGAGGCTTTTACTATATGTGTGTTTTGAGGGAAGCTGCTCATGGGCTTTATGATCTTCTTGCTGCCAGGCCAACGTTGAGTTGACGTGTTTGCAGCCATGCGGGAAGTGCATTGGCATTACCCTTTGCAGCTGGCTGGTCAGCTGTCTGAAACAAGTTCATGGCTCTTGGCCAGTTTCCACTGAACTAGTAGAACTTCCTTTAAAAAAAAATCCCTGCACCTGGCACTGTTTAGGAAAATTGTCGGTAGCCTCAGCGGGGAAGCAAAGGCCTAGCTCAACACAGAGGTTAAAAACCCTAAAAGTTAGATTTTGATATATTATACCTTTTGAAAGAGAATGGCAGCCTTTGTTTTGGAACAGAGAGGTTTTGTGGGTGGGGAAGGGAAAGGGAGAGGCTGGTGACTCTGAAGGCAGGAGGCCTCCGGGTCTCTGCCGGACCCAAAACCCTTGCTGAGATGAGCAGGACTTGTCTCTGTGCAGGCAACAAGCATAGGGTTGGTCTTTGTAGTAGGGGAAAAATAACATTGGCCAAGGATCATCATTTTAAGGTGTGATTGTCACGCTGTGGCTGTAACTGCTGACGTGCCAGGAGGCGTGTGAAGTTCAAAGCCCCTTTTCCAGCTCCGGACCTGGATGTCCGCAGAGGAAGAACCTGCCGAGCTGGCTGCTCCGGAACGAGCCAGGAGTGCAGCATGCTGGCCAGGTAGTGCCAGGAGGCAGGGCAGTCTGTGTGGCGGCTTTGCCTACGTCGTGGTGAACGTGAGCAATCTGGTGTTTGTCACAGGTCTTAAAACTAAAACCGAGTGTAAATAAAGAACCCCGCTGCAAGCGAGCAGCATTTTTATAGCGGTTTCCAGGAATGAAATCAAACCTTAACTGCGAGGGAAATATTCTCTGCCATATTCAAAGTTTGTGTACAGAACTTTTCAAATAAATGCTCTGTAAAAATGATTTAATTCTGCTGTGATTACGAACTTTTGCAAACATGCTGTTTCACGTTGCTCTCTTAAATAAATTTGATTAGTAACAGCTGTGACTCCTCAAGTCCCCCAAATTTTATTTTCTCAATAGAAAAGAGTTGAAAAAACCCTCAAATTATTTTAAATGAAGACTTTGTTTGTATTTTAAGCTAAAATGTGCTTGACAGCGTCCCAGCAATAATTAGGTGGACACGCTTCTGCTTGGAGAGGCTGCAACGAACTGCCTTTAGTCCAGACAGTCTTTTCAGTTCTTGGAGCACTTTGTGGGTATTACTTGCTGCATGCTGAACAAGTACTAAAATCTTAACTAAGTTATAAACGTTGCTGCTCAGTGACAGGCTGTTTGAATGAGGAAGCAGGCTGCTGTGGCTGCATTGTGAATTTGCCCCCCCACACCCCACGCAGACCAGGCATAGACACTCTACCCCCTACCCACACACATATATCGCATGCGTTTTCTGATGGAAGTGTTTGTTTACCACACGTGTCTGTGTTGGTTTGTTCACATTGCGGTGCTCTGTGGGACAAGACAGCGTTCGGATGCTGAGGACACGGGTTGTCTTTCCCACCCACTCCTCCTTCATCAGACAATACACCCGGTTAACGGGGCAAGGACGTGCTCTGCCAGTTGTGCTCTGTGCTGTTGAATCCATTGTTTGGCTTCTCCCCAGAGAAGCTTCCCCCCTTTGTTAGAGGACCCTGTCCCCAGTTCTGCCATCTACTGCTACTGCTGCCAGCGCTGGGCGGCTTTCTGCATGTGTGTCGGCAACCTACTTCTCCCAGTCCTTGATGTGAGCAGGGGCTGCAGGCATGCTCTCCGATACAGCTCTTCTGCTAATGAGCTTGTCTGCTAATTAAATGGAAAGACGAAGTTGGCAATGTCTTTGATATTTATTCTCAGTGCAGCCCTTTTGACTTGTTTAGAGTTTCAGGGTGGTCTTGTGGGAAGAGATTTGGTAAGCAATTGCTGAGTTTGTATTAAGCTTTATCAACATTGAAATAAAGTTTGTAAAATATTGTTTTGTTCCTTCTAAGCCAGATAATGCAAGGCAATTTAAAAAGTAAAGCTTGACCCGGACCAAACTTACAATTTAGAAGCAAAAAAAAAAACCCATGTGGGAAAGGCCTTTTGTGAAATTTAGTAATGTTTTTGTGTGTGCCACACATGCTCAGTGACATCCATGATGAATGACAGTCAGAGGTTAAGTAGCATTTATTACACACTTTTGACCACCTTACTTGCACTTTGCTTCCTAATTCTTCCTCAAGATTACTTTAACCATTTCAGCCTTCTTGAACAGCTTCAGGCCGCTGCCATTTTCTAAAAGGAGGAAAAAAAAAAAAACAAAACCCAGCCCAGGATAGTAAGGTTGCCTTTTTATCCAGCAAATGAAGAGTGTCCTATCTAGAAGTACGTTTGCCAAAGGTAAAACACATTTTTTTGCTGAGGTAGGAAATAGGTTTAAAGCTGAGATCTTCTGATCTGGCAGGGTGAGAGGCAGATGGCTGGACCCCCAGGTGATTTGTGTCTGCTCGCTCACTGCTCCCTATCAAGCATCGGTGCTCTGCAGTATGCAGAGCAGGAGATTTCCATACCTCCAAGGAGAAACACGCTACTTGCCTCCTAGTTGTGTGACTTACATAGGTATCAGAATGTAAAGCATTAATGTGCCTAGAAAACCCTAGACTGGGTTACACCGCGGTTTATAATTTTTAATTAGTTACTGCTTTTTTCTTCCTTCCTTCCCCTCTCTATCTGCTTCTGTAGATAAGTGCTAGCGCTGAAGTTGGATATTCACAAAAATATGTGAAAAATGGTACAAAGACAATTTAAATATGTGAAATTCTACAAACATTCCATAATGTTTCTTCCGTTCGTGGCTCTTCTCCGGAGGTTTGTTCACGATTGTTGCTGGAGATGGGATACCAGGGTAGGTGCACTTCTGGTCGTAACGCCCAGTATGTCCATTCCAACGTTCTGATGGTGTGGAGAGTTTCGGACGTGTGCCTTGGTCTGCTGTTCAGCAAAAGAATTACTGGTAGAAGTTTGTATGCAGATTGAATGAAAAAATTCTCTTTGCTGGGGTCAGGTCAACAAAATAATAAAGGAAAAGTTGAGATAACCATATGCCACCTTGGTGTCATGGTAATTTTCATGGACATTCCGTACAGCAGAATGATTCATGACTTCCCACAGTTACTTCATAGTGCTAATTTCAAGCCCAAGAATTAAGCGACTGCAGATCTGCTGGTATCAAGTAGTACCTGAAAGAGTAGTTCTCTTTGTAACCTTTTGGCAATCTTGGTAAGTGTTGTTGAATGTGTGGCGACTATCAGGCTAGATGCTCATTTCATTTGCAGTCATTAAATGGAAACAAGTGCTGCTGCTTCCGTCTGTGTCTTGTGTATGAGAAAATTGCAGGTTCAGAAATTGGCATTAGGAATAGATTGTGTTAAGAGAGGTTATGAAAATCTGCAGACATTAAGATTTGTGTTCAGGTGAAAGGTGTTGAAGGATAGAGGTATGTTATATAGGATGATCTCTCTAATTATTTCTTGGTGGTTCATTAATATTCAGTATGTATGAGAACTGATCTAGACATTGTAAAGTAAAATGGAAATATGGCTAAATAATTTTTCTTTGATTATGTAGAAGAGGAATGTGAGTTAATTATCAGAGACCTGTTTGCAGGCTGTATGTGGGAGAATTGGACTGTCAGGGAATGCACTATGGGTAGAGGTGGTTTCATTCTGATCCCTTCAGTGATCATGATTTGGTGCTAACAACTAAATAGATTGTCTATTTTTTTCAAAACAGAAAAAGGTATTATTTTCTATATAAGGACATGAAGGTGTGCAATATTAATTACCTGTTCTGTGGTTTTAGTGAAAATTCTAAGGAGCAATCCATTTTACTACTTTGCTTAATAATAAAGGTTAATGCTAAAGGGAATGTTCTACTGGAGATGCATTTGATCGCTTTCCATCTCTTACAAATAAAGAGATTTTAATGTTTCATTTTCTCCAGGGGTTTGCTCTGACGGTTTAGCTTTGCATTTGTGGAGGCTTAAGGGAGATGTCACGACTTTCAGAACTGCTGAATATTCAGGAGTGCCTGCTGCAGTCGGTGGCACTGGAAGGTGCAGCACGCTTGCGAAGGGCACACCCCAGGTCTGTACTTTTTGCTTACAAGAATAGGCAGAACAGGTCTTTCCTTTGCTTCTGTTGATGCAAAATCCCCGTGGACTGTTGGCATCGCGTGGAACCAGCCCATCGGGTGCCGCCATCCCGGCCCGCTGTGCTCCTCACCTGGCTCTGCCGGGCTGCGCCGAGCTCTGCCCCTTGTCCCACAATAAGCTCACCTCTGTCTGCAAGAAGCGGTGCTCGAAAAGCTCGGGTTTTATCGGTGGTTTGAATTCCTCAGCCTGGGTCTGACAAGGGGCAACAAAGTACGTCACTGAGTCTTTCGTAACCTCAGAGGAGAGTGGTGTTTTTCCAGAGTAACTGGAAAAACGAAGAGGCACAATGTTGCCAAGCTCTACTGCTCAGGTCTTCAAAAATGAGGAAATAAGGAAGCTTGCAACTCATCCCGAGGGACTGAAGAGTTGCATTCTGACTTCTAGAAATTAATTTGCTATCATGATTCCAGAAACCACAGCATCAAAGAAAATACCCCATGTTAGGTAACCTTGTGATAAAAATTGTAGAAGTTAGCAACGCTGACACACAGGAAACCTTTTCTTTAAAGTTACACATACGCGTTGCATTGGCTGGCAAGTGATGTACTGTTGATTCTTACGTTATCTTCAAAAAGGATTGTGTCTTTGTCAGGTGCCACTTTACACAAAAGATGATTTGATGAGTAAAGAAATAGAGAGTTTATAAACTTTGGTGTTACTGTTCATTCATTGTCAGGTATATCAAGAGTAAACAAAGAGACATTCCCTGTGAGCAGACAGCGTGTGGAACTAATGGTGTGCTTCCAGACTCCAGGCCTGTTTAGTGATGGGTTTCTTGTACATCAGTCGTTGGATTTAAGTCATGTTTTAAACAGCTTTATTCATAGACTATGGGACTGGAAAACAAGGTCAGTGTAGAGTCCATCCTGTAGTTATTAAAGCAGATGGTTGGAAAATGCAAGCAGACATCTGTGTCTGCTTTGCATATTTAAATACAAAATAAAAAAAAAGCATCTCAAGTTCTGTGGGTCTTTTAGACAGTGAATGTGTATTTCTGAGAAAAAACTGAAGAATAACTTTAAAAATTCAGGAGTGCTAGGGCAGCATGAGAGGGAAATTGGGAAGAGCGTGACTCTTGGGAAATAGTTTTTTACAGCTCATGAAGAATAGAAAGAGCAGTGACATTGCAGTTTGATTCTTGAACTTTATACAAGAAATTCAGGCTGTCATCAGCAATCAGACTGTCACTGGGAAAAGAAGTATCATCTGCAGTGAACCCTTTTTAAAAAAAAAAAAACAGTTTTCAGAACTCGTATCTAATTGTCAATCNTTAGCAACGCTGACACACAGGAAACCTTTTCTTTAAAGTTACACATACGCGTTGCATTGGCTGGCAAGTGATGTACTGTTGATTCTTACGTTATCTTCAAAAAGGATTGTGTCTTTGTCAGGTGCCACTTTACACAAAAGATGATTTGATGAGTAAAGAAATAGAGAGTTTATAAACTTTGGTGTTACTGTTCATTCATTGTCAGGTATATCAAGAGTAAACAAAGAGACATTCCCTGTGAGCAGACAGCGTGTGGAACTAATGGTGTGCTTCCAGACTCCAGGCCTGTTTAGTGATGGGTTTCTTGTACATCAGTCGTTGGATTTAAGTCATGTTTTAAACAGCTTTATTCATAGACTATGGGACTGGAAAACAAGGTCAGTGTAGAGTCCATCCTGTAGTTATTAAAGCAGATGGTTGGAAAATGCAAGCAGACATCTGTGTCTGCTTTGCATATTTAAATACAAAATAAAAAAAAAGCATCTCAAGTTCTGTGGGTCTTTTAGACAGTGAATGTGTATTTCTGAGAAAAAACTGAAGAATAACTTTAAAAATTCAGGAGTGCTAGGGCAGCATGAGAGGGAAATTGGGAAGAGCGTGACTCTTGGGAAATAGTTTTTTACAGCTCATGAAGAATAGAAAGAGCAGTGACATTGCAGTTTGATTCTTGAACTTTATACAAGAAATTCAGGCTGTCATCAGCAATCAGACTGTCACTGGGAAAAGAAGTATCATCTGCAGTGAACCCTTTTTTAAAAAAAAAACAGTTTTCAGAACTCGTATCTAATTGTCAATCCTATTGTATTTGAAAGTAGGAACCAAAGCTACTGAATCAGGGCACACGGACAAAAAAAATATAAAAAGTTAATGTCTCTCAGAATAGACTGAGGGTAGTTCCACAGGCACCAGCACATGTAGCAATGACCCTATTAAAAAAATCTGCTAAAGAGCTGGGAATGGGTCCAGTAAGTTTGCTGCAAGTACATTTACTGCCTGGTGAATGGATTTGCAGCAGCCCGGTGCCTACACCAGCTAGGTGCTCTTCTTGTAGAGCAAACTGAGAAGGAGCAGCATTTTTAACCCCCTGTATGTAGGTACTGGAGTGTAGCAACAGAAGGAGCATCGTCGTGGCTCGGTGTGCAGAGGCTTCCCAACTGGCGCTTGGTGATTTTGTGCAGACGCCCTGTGGCTTTGTCAGCACAGGGCTCTGCTTTTCAGGGTCTTGTAATAAACCAAGTCCCTTGTTTGATGTATAGGCTCACTGTTGTTCTACCTTATCAACATATATGAAGCTCCTATGGAATATTCCAGGAAATGAACTCATTTACTCGAGTATTTCTGTATAGAAAGTGAAAAGGAGTATAAAAACTGTGAACAGGAATATTTTTTGGTGATGTTCACAAATGAGTCAGATAGGCTTATGGATGTTAGGGATATTAAGATTTTACACCCGCTTTCAAAAACAGTATATAGCCTCCAGGTAAAGCAGATATATTAAAATGATGCTAAGTGGTATCTCTCTCCCTCACAGAAAGACCAAATATTTGATAATTATTTATCATGAAAAAAACCTGACTTCTTCAGTTCATGTAGAAACCATATTTGAAGCCACCCATTGTAGTGTGTGAACACTTTTGAAATAAAAGTCAGTTAGTGGGAATGAATGTCCTACTGGAATTCACAGTGATTAGAAGGTATTATTGAACACAGTCTCACATAGCTAATTTGTAGTTCTTTGAAACTCCTTGCTTTAGAGAAGTAACAATACGGAGGGAGGGGGGAGAGGAAGCCCTGACTGCAGGCTCTGCAGAAGAAAGTTCCCATTGCTTTTAATAGCTTGTAAGATCCCTGAGAATGGTAGAAACCTGCGGGAATCCTGCATGTGGCACGGATGAGCCTTTAGAGCAGCCCTCGGTTTCGAAAGCCTGGCTTGGGGATGTGCTGGGGAGAGGTGTGTGAAAACCGTGTCACAGCCAGGGACTGGCCGTACTATTTCTGGAAATCGACAGGACGCAGAGATGCATTGTTCGTGGCTTCTTTCCTTTCTTTATTTCCCATACAGTGGTGTTTTGGGAAGCAGTAGTTAAGGGCACAACCTGGCAGCTCTGTGCCAACGTTAGACAGCTCTCTCTGAAAAAGTCTGTTTGCGGCTCAGCTGCAGAGGTCTGTGTCCAGTTTACTGACAACACTGAAAGGGTCTGAAACAAAAAAACTTGTCCTATGAGCCAGCCAAAAAAGTGCTGTTCATGCTTGCAGTTCAAAAGCAGAAATAGTTCTTTACCTTGAAACAAGAAGGGATAAGGAAATCTTTCTTAACCTTTTTTTTTTCCAGCTCCCTGTAATTTTAGAACGCCTTTTTTATTTTTGTTACTCATTGCACATAAAACATACTAAACTGCCAGACTTAACCTGAAAACTAATTACAGGAGACCGCAGCATTTTTGCATGCCTTACGAAGTGCAACACCTGCACTCCACAGGACTGAATTCTCCGTTGATAGTGCTGGAGCCGTCTTCTACCAGGGTAAACAGAGACTCCAGGCATGGCTGGCTGGAGACGGTGGGAAGAGTTACCCCACATCAGGCAGCTATTTGTAGTAGCTTTATCCTTATCAGAGAATTCAACAACAGTTACTCGAGAAGAGGTACTTTTATTTCATTTGTTCAGCGAGCTCTTGTAGCAAGCTTTATAGTCGAAAAACATCTCAAAAAGCTTTTATCTGAAAGGAGCAAGGGAAGCAAACGCCTTGTGTGTGCAGATGTCATATGGGTAGCTGGAAAGGAATCAGGGGAACTTGCTGGCAGGGTTGAGGTGGGAAGTGGGTTCGTGTGTGAAGGAACAGTCCAATGTGTGTCAAAGTCCTGCAGTCTTACTGCCTCAGCTAAATTTTTAAATAACAGGAACAAGGGAGGTGAAATATCCGGTGCTCTTACTTGAAATGCCGTTGCTGCTTTCATTATTTCCTGTAGTAATGCGCAGGATATCCAGCTGATTAGCCACAGCAGGCTATGTGATCTTCACAACATCTACAGGAACCTTCTAGGATGTAATCTCTTGCTGAACCTGCAGAATAAACTTCTACAACTTACCATCAATGCCTAATATCACTCCTACTTTTAAGGGTTTTGGGGAAACTGAGTGCAGATGAGGACATCAAAGATCCGGTCAGCTAGTCCAAAGTCTTACCATTTTTTTGCCAACCAAACCTTTTCAGGTCTCTTATTTTCTCTGTGTCTTTTGTCTTCTCATAACTTCTTTTCTGTTTGTCACCTTTCTTTATTCTCCAGGACATAGGTAGGTAAGATTCATTGTCTACAACTATGCTTTAATTAAAGTGCATTGATCCCTGTATGAGTGATCTTATTCTGAAGTGGCCTTACCTCAACTTAACTCTGCATGCTTTGGAAGATTAGTATGTTTTAAGAATTAACTTTGAATTCACATCTTTCTTCAATTGTCTTGACTTTACTCAGGATCCCGGTATTGACAAGCTCCTAATCTTCACTGCAGCTCAACCAAATCCTTTCTTCCTCTGAAGGATTCATATTTCAAGCCTTTCTCCTTTCTTTCCTGTAATTGCAGCTGCCTTTCTCTCTACATCTTGATTGCAGTGGTGCCTGCTCCTCCGTATTCTTCATTCTTTTGCTTAGTTTCTGACTCTACCTTTTGTTTGTTTGTCCTTGTCTTCCAGTACCTGACAACATCTCAGGAGGTCTGATCTTCAGGTTCTTTCATGCGTTGTACCATCAGTCTTTGAGCAAAACCTGAACCATCTGAGATTTAGGAGATGCCTGAGAAGCAGACAACTCTGTGTTTGCTGATGCCCGTGCTATATTAATAAACATACTTTATTTGTAAATAGCGAGCTTAGCATAGAGACGAAGCATTATTTTCGCAAATGTGAAGAAAATGCGGATGGGGTTCAGGGTTTGAGCTGGAGTTCCAGTTGCAGGTAGTTCTTAATTTTTCCCCAGACAGAAGGAACTACTGCTAACTCAACCAAAAATTTAATGTTGTGTTGAAGGAAAAGACTCGTGTTCGTTTTTCTGTATCATTGAAAATACTTTGACCAGTAAATAACCTGGTGATATGAACAGAATCATCACTAGCAGAGCTGTTTTGTTAGTTGAATCATTTTAAATAATGCCTGTTCTTGCAGCAACAGAAAGTGTTAGCTATAGTGTATGCTTGGGAAGGAGTGTCAGAGGAACCAGTCATCTGCAGGTCTGTCTACACGATTAGCTGCAAAACTCGTACCTTTTTAAGCTTTTGTTTAGGTTATTAACTTTTGTGTACCAAATAGGCAGAAATATCCACCAGCACTTCTCCATCTTAAAAGAATGGGTACTCTCCTGTTCTTCATCTTAATAAAAAATGGGTGCTTTCCTGTTGCCGTCAAGAGCGAGTGTGAGCCTCCCAGCAAGAGAGAAATACTTGCTCTTGTGAGGTCAGTGGAAAAACTCTCACTAACTGTGATTTTGTTCCAGGTTCTTGCCAGACTGTTCTGAACATGTGTGGATTTATCTGGGGATGAAACAGCTGGGGTGCCCTTCATTACTCCCTGTCAGTGGTCTGTGCTCGCAGCGTTCTGAACTGGTAGCAGTCAGAGCTGCCTCTGGTGCAGATCCATCTCTTCTTGCTCACATACGGATCAAGGCTGCTTTCTCTCCTGTTCTGAGGGATGGAATTCAGAAGAAGTGCTCACATGGAGGGGGGGGAAATGTGTCTAAGAGCAGTATATACTGCTTCCCAGTTTGGAAAGCCTGTAGTAGTTTAAGCATTTTTATATTGACTCTGGTGCGTACGTAGCTTGCAGTTTGTTCTGTTGATTTTAACGATGAACAAAAGTGAAAGTAGAGATGGAGGTAACCCTTCAGTTGAAAATAAATTCTTGAAAAGGAAAGAGAAAAGGGGGATGAGAAAAACGGGAAGAGTCAGATCACCTTTCATGCCCCAGGTTCAGCTTGCAAGTGGATCCCAGAAGCAGTCCAGCTGGAATCCCTAGTGACGGGGGTTGTTTCAGTGCATTAACAAGGAGTGTATCCAAGATACAGTTGCTCAGGCCTGGCCAGAAAGAAAATAACGAGCACACCCTCTGGTACTCTTTAAAGTTGCGCCAGTTGCAGCTGGCACTTATTCAAACCTGTCATCACCTTCACTGCCTTCGAAAGAACGCTTTGCTAAAAGGTGAAGGCATACGCTTTCCCCCTTGTTTCGTCTGCACAACTTTTTACAATCCTCAACTAAATAAAAATGCCACTTAGACTCAAACAGATTTCTAGTCACAATGCTGGGATTTATGGAAACTCGGATTTATTAGCTTGTTTTAACATGTTGAATATTCATCACAAGCAGAGTCAGCAAATGTGAGTGCAGAAAGTCGTGAGAAGGGAGCCTCATAACTGGATAACTGAACTTTTTAAGAAGCAAAGAATGAAGTTCAAAACCTGTCAGGAAAAAGAAGTGAAATTAAGGTATTCTGAAAGTTCTGTGACTTGGGAAATGCCATGACATTTATGTGTGAGATTATGTGTTCTTCTTAGTAATTTTTAAACCAGGCTTACAATTTCATTACGCAAAGAGAAAAATAGCAAATAAATTGGGAGCGTGAAGGCAACAGACAATGTGCATTCTATTTATTATTTATTATTTCAGGGGGAAGGGCCCCCAAAGCTGGCTTAGCAAAACACTGTGCTATTAAGCACTGTAAAGGCTAAAAATTTGTGCTTTCTAATGAGAACCGTGGAGGTTTGGTGTCCATTGAATCCTAGTAAAAAGCATGTTGTACTTCATTTCGCCCTCACAGCGGAGGAAGTCGGGAATTATACCACCGAAGGCAATACCATTGTTGAGTGTGAATCAACATGGTGGCAGTTAGGTAAGAATCTTTTATTTCGGTGGGAACCTAACATGGAATTTTCCTGCAGAGCAGAATTTAAACAGCGAGAGTTCCTGCATAGTTTTCACTACTGCTAGCGTGGTATTTTTTGCTGGGACTAGCGGGATGCATATTTTTTGGTAAATTGAGGCTTAAAGTACTTTGTATTGTTCCGCTGAAAGGAGCACCATGTTGATGAGCAAATGTTCGTGAGGGCTGAGGTTGTCCTCAGAGTCTCTGAGCCTTCAGAAGTGCTTTCTGCAGTCCACCAGCCAGGCGGTCTGCTGCGCATTTTTGAATACTCTTTTTGTGATTGAAGGGATTTTATGAAATCTGGCAGAGTGAAATAACTCACTGAAATGAGAGAGCACTAATTTAGTAATGGGGGTTGCAGAAAGCAAAAACGATGTGAACAAGGGCGTGATACAGCTACGCAGGAGAATTCCCGTGTGGATAAATCAATCTTCTTTAAGGCTTACAGAATTTAGAGCTTTTTCCTGTCCTAGATATCCAGCCGCGTGTAAGATAGCAGCAAGTGTGCTAGAATTACTACACTGTTTGAACCTGTAATGTGTTAAGTACTGGCAGACAAAAGTTATGTGGGTGGACTATCATCGTTAGTATATAATCGTTAACCCTTTGTTGTGTCCGTGGCAATCTCGTTTTTAGCAGTTACTTCAACTATATTTTTAGTACATCATCTTGTATGATTTATTTGTTCAGAACATCATGGCTTTCAAACGAAATCCCTCTGCAGTTGTTCTTTTTCTTCACAGAATGGACACCTTGTTTTTATAAGGCTGATTGATGGAAGGATGCATTGTCTGGTTTCACTTCCAATAAATTCAGGATTTTTAGACTAAGCTAATTCCAATTAATTAGTAATTTGCTTCACCAAGGCCAGCATGTAATTCAAGCTTTCCTTTACTGCTGGGCTTTTTCTGACTGCACCCTGCACCTTCCCCCCACCCCCAAATCTGTGCAAGTGTTCACAGGGATATTCAGCCTTCAGCCCATGTGGCACAAAACCAATTGTTGACCTTCAAACACTTTGTCACCTGTTAGCTCTATAAAGAGCTTTTCCAGCAGGGATGAGAGGACTGAATTTTTTATGTTACCGTTGGAGTAGCTTATTTTAATTCCCGTAGTTTACACTAAAAACTCTTGACACTGACTCAACTTTGCTAGTGGAAGTTTATTTGCAAAGAGTTTTTGGCCTCAATTTAGAGACAGAGTAATAAACTGTAGCCCAAGGGCTAAGAGAGATTAAAATTTAGCAGAGAAAACGGCGAATTGTGCCAGCTAGGAAAAGGGGGAATTTCCAGGGAACAATAACATTACCATGCACTTGCCTGGCATCCTTTATTTGATTATCTTGAAGCACATTATGAGAATTAATGGAGCCTCATAACTTCCTTGTGAGGCAGGTACCGCATTACGATACTGATTTGCAGATGAATAAACAAAGACCTGGTGCAATCCTGGGACTCTCAGCGAAGTCATAAATATTCTCAAGAGAAGACTGGGAAGGGGTAGCAAAGACAAGCTTACATACCGTGGACTGGTATCTACCAGTGAACCGCCCATACGGTGCTGTCTTAATTTGTCACAGCTGCCTGGCATCCCTCTCCTGGAAGAAACCGGCTTTTAATGTTAAGAGGAGGATCTTAAAGAACTCCCGCCAAAAAAGAACAAGTTTTGAGGCCTGGTGTTTCAGTTGGCTACTAGCTTACCCCTTTGAACAGCCCCTGCAGTCCTGCTCGCTCTTTCTCTCCTGGTATTTTATTTTGTTTCTCTTCTTGTTCCTCCAGTGCAATTCAAACGAGTTAGCAGTGGCTTAACTGTCTCGGCTAACGCAGGGTTCTGCTCAGCAGTCTAAACCTCTCATTTAGTTGGCTATGATTTATTCTTTGGGGAGAAAAGATTGGGAACCGGGAAAAATCGTACATTTCCCAACCTTTAAAAAAACAAGCTGCCAGACCATGAATTGGTGACAGCTTTGTATGTCCTGTGTTTGCCCCTACAGGGGAGCACAACTAGTGAGGGGAAAATGCTCCACTTAGACCTCATCATGAAGAGCAGGCTTGAGTTGCACTGTGACTAAGTGTTTGATCCCTGCACGCCAAAATACATACCTTCTAATTGGCATGAAAGCAGCTTCTGGCTTGGTATTTAGGATGTAACACAGCTCCTAGCGCAGGCTTGGTTTCCAGAATAAAGCACATTCTTTTCTACCATGCATTGTCCTTCTTCCTTCTCCTAATAGCCCGTGAGATTTGAACTTGGAGTCAGCAAAGTAGGGGCTTTGTGCAGCACAAAAGAACACTACGTTTTTATCACACCATGCCTGTATAAAGAGCTGTTCAACCATTCAGTTGCTGCTTGTATTGTGCAGCTGTTATTCTGCTGCTGAGAACATCTTGCTGTCGACACTGAAGTAGTACCTGCAGGAAACACTGGCACACTGAGCTTTTCGGGAGGAGCTGGGCTTGGGGACTTGCCAGATCCCTGCATGAAGAGCAGAGGTATTTTCTCCCCGCCTTGCTTTTCCCGTTCTAAAATCCCTGTAAATAAGTAACAAATTTTTGTCCGCCCGCCAGCATCTGTTCCGGGATTTTTGCACAATGATGTCTTCCTGATGTATTGAAGGTCCGTGTTTCTTGTCTTCCAAACCCACCTCTCCAAAGCTGCCGGTGGGGCTGTGATGGGCGATGGCGGCACTGTGCCGCCTAGGTCCCCTGTTGGGGGGGGATGCATCTTTCTCACACAACAGCCCTTTCTTCACTGAACTGATGGTCAGTATCTGGTCAGCCTCATCTATTTAAAGCCAGCTAAGCAGGGATCCCCCGTGCTGGTGGAGAGGGTGCTTTGTTTGCTTACGAGTTAACAGGAAATTCAGCTGTTTCCAATTAAGCACAAACAACTGTGTGAGGACAGGGTGAAGGAACTGTCTGAAACCCACAGAAGGGACGGGGGGTCAGAGATAACCTCAGCCTCATTCAGCCTCTGGGGCTAAATTTGTCTCTGCGCAACCAGGGGTACAATTCCCACTGTAGTTCAGGGATGAAATTCTTTTGAGCAATTAATGCAAATGGCTATATTTTTAGCCTGGCATCCTAGAGAAACAAGCCTTGTGGGATTGTATTGTCTGTGTACGCACGGTTCTCAGCTCCCAGTGACTTGTGAGTTTTTGGGTTGACTTATCCCAGGCTCTGAGATAGTGGTTTTCCAAGGTCCCTCCTGAAACCAGGCAAGCAGGTGAAGGAGTGTGGCTTCAGAGAGGCGGAGGGCGTGTGGGAAACTCTGTCCTTTTAAAGACATCGGCATCAGGACACAAATTCCTAACAACCAGGCTTCACTGGTTCCAGTGCTTGCTTAGTAGTAACGTTTCCATATAAATAAACAGAACGTTCCTGCTGTAGGGTTGTGTGAGGCTGAATTTGGTATGTTGCGTTTCGCAGTGCCCGACACATCCTATAACATAAACTAGCAGACTAGCTAGTGCCAAATATTAATTTCATACGGTCTGACTTGCTGGCTACACTCCCATTGACTTTATTAAATTAAATGGCAGTTTTGTCTGCCTACATTTTTCAGGATCCAGACCCACAGTTTGCATATTTTTAACAGTTTGAAAGTATAACAGTGCACGGCTCCTGATCTTTGCCATATGGGATACTAACCTTGTGCGCCTTGTATGGGAGATGTAACCCCATTAAAAGAAGACAGTATTAGAAACAAAAAATGCATGGAAAAAATGCATGGAAATCAATGTATGCAAGCAACAACAATATGTTGGATAACAGCATGGCAGGCTGTTAAGCGATACATGAATGTCAAAAATATCTACTCTATGTGCTTAGGACTTAAATGTTCTCATCTTAAATATTTGTGCTTTGTTGCTTTATCATTTTTTTAGTTGTTTTTGAGAGGAAGAATGCTGAAGGCACATCATCTGTATTTCTGGCTGGATCCTTTAAATCCAGTGGGAATCCTTCCACTGACTCTACTAGGAGCTAAACTGATCCCTCATTTTAAAAATTAACCTAGGCTTTCTTTCACTTTGGAGCGGTGTAGAAAACATTTAAAACCATTGAAAGTACAATTTCAGGCTGTAAAATGGAGCATTGTAGATCCCCTTCTCATGTGGAATTGATTTGATGTCTGGGACTGCCAAATTCCAGTCCCATACAAATTGCAACAGCTGAGTTATAATTTTTAAATCAACCCTGAAGATGAGGGATTTATAATGGTTTCATGGGAAGGATGTTTAGCTTTGCAGCTGTATGAAAAATGAGGTCTATTCCATTTAGATTTATCTACCCAACTACCATGAGGCAAGTTAGGTACATGTTGTGTTGGGCTTTCTGTTTATGTCCTTGCTCCCTCTTATTTCTTACAGGTTCCCTTCCCACTGCCTGTGCTTCTCTGTCAACTCTGTCCTTCCTATCTTGCTCTTTTTCCATTCCACCATAAGGCTTAGAAGTCTTCTCCCCTCCTTGTGGGCCATTTGTCTGTCTTCTGCGGTGCAGACGCTGACTGAGGTGTACGATAGTGCTCTTCAGGAGGACGTTTTCCTGTGCTTTTATAACAAGTCCCTGTGCTGCAGGCAACAGATACGATTACTGTATAAATCAAGGCACACATGGGTACACACAGGGAGCTGGGCCCAGACTCCAAATCCTTCATCTCTGAAACATAAGGACAATTCTCATGCACAGGCAAAATTCCCTTGGCTCAGTAAGTCTCCAGGTTTTTCTAGTTTGGATCTCACAAGAGTGATATTGTTGCTTGGTGGACCACCTGCCTTCCCACCCATGGTCTAAAAGCTACTTTCCCTTTAACTTATGGTTCAAATGCATCTCTGAGACAACTACAGTGACTGATGACATGGAGGAGTGCATTTAAGAAAGTATTTAATGTATTTTAATGTATTTAGGTGGCTTGTGACCAGAGAGGTGCTGACAGAACTGATGGAGAATTGCCTTTTCATCTAGTAGTGACCCATGGGACACAAACTGTGAACCTGTGTTTGGATGTAGCTATAGTATTGGGACCTGCAATCTTCCTGTGAGCCGGCTGCTGGGAGGGCAGCATCGTTGCCTCCTTAATACGTGGCATCAGTTGATACGCAGAAGGCTTCCTTGTGTCCGTCCCTCTCCTTGAATTATTTCTGCAAGATTAAAAAGTTGATGAATTAGTAAAGGAACAAAATCGCACACACTCATGAGACCCAATTTCCAAGCATGGACTCCAAAGGAAAACGAGTGTGATAGACAATGGTAACTCTGACAATGTGTTTTCTTACTCTTTCAATTCCTTCCATCCAGCTGATGTCCTTTTCTTATTTCCATTTTCTTACTAATCTCCTCTGAATCTTTTTCTTTCTTCTCCCTTTGCCTGTAATTGCCTTTCTCCACTTCTGAAGATTCCTTTACACATATCTGCATCTGTCTTTCTGCCTCACAGTCTTTTTACAGCTATATTCATTTTGAAGTGTCCTTCTCATCTTGGTATTTTTCACTCTGTCTCCCGCTCGCCAGTCATTTCTCTCCCACCATGCCCAGATGCCACGACAGCTCTCCTTGCCCAGCCTGCTTCACCTGTGTGAACCTCCAGCTTCCCGGTTTTCACAGTCTTTGTTCCCTGCTTTCCAGTGCCTGTGCTTCAGATCTGCTCCCCTTTTTTCCCTCACTTCAGCTTTGCTCTTCCCCCTTTCTTTTCCAGGTTTTTCCATCCACAGTGTAAATATAACTGTATTTTCAGCCACCTCTGTTCTTTAGTGCGGGATATCTTTGTAGGAATCTGAGAGTAGGATTTCATATCAAGTATAAAATACGTTTTGGAGGTTGTGGTGGTGATTCATGCCTCCTTCTCAGATTAGGCCCACTCCTAGTGTTTAGCTAGGAATCCTAACAAATACCTGGCTCTGGAGGACGTTGGGCATTGATTCATCCATTGATGGACATTACTGGATCAGTATTGCCTTGAAAGCATCGTAGTATGAGAACAGATTAAGACAGCAACCACACAGCAGTGGGATGTGGAGAGATGCAGCCAGCATCAGCACAGAAGGTTGTTGGAACGTGTAACACCGTGTCATCTTTCTGCATCTTCACATACGCTCAGGTATATTCATACCTCTTCTGTGTCAGTCTTCACAGTAGTTTCCACAAGGCCTAAAACATAGTCGATGTAGGAGCACCGCTTGAATTTCATTTCTCACTGTACCTACCACTTGATACTACACTGGCTTTTACAAATGCCTCAATACCTGCTTTTGCAACTGCTCCCCATAGTGAAGTCAATGGGATTTCTACATGCAGAATGAATGCCAAACTCCACTACTTTAGAGTATAAAAGCTTCCCAGGAGTAGGGAGCGCATCTCTCTGTGCCTGTACAGTGCCGAGCACACAACTGGTGCTCAATAAATAACATACGTAGAGGCTTGGTAAGGAGCGACTCTTCATCTAGTGCAGCTGAGGTGAAACACCTTTTTTGTAATAAGAGGCAGTGCATTATCACTTCTACTGACCTATTTTGTAATTTAGGCTTTAAATGATGAAAGTATATTAGCCAGCTAGTTCAGGGGAAGCTCATTTACACCGCCTTCACACAACATGTCCCATGTTTCAAATGACAGGAAGGATAGCTCTGTTCTCTACAGCCGAATGCATAGTGATTAAACTGTCTGGGCACCAGCAGTAGGCAGCCATCGAACAGATCATTATTAAGATGGCTATAATTACAGAGTCAAAGCAGCCCCTTGCAGTGTACTGGTAATCTGCTTTGAAAACTGGGGGCACAAAGGCATATCTCCTTTATGTGTTGAGGCCCAAGCTGTGCAAAGTAGCTGCAGATTTTTATGTTGCGTCAGTCGTGTCTTAAGCTGTTAACTGCTTCTGTCTGCTGTTTGGAAGCTGGCCTGTTTTTTCCTGGCCAGGGGAATCTGAGGTAGAAGTAAGTGCTGAGTAAAAGGCTGTTAAAAAAAAAAAAGGTACAGCTATGACACCTCCACAAGAGCTCTCATGGTATTGCTTTAGTCATTAGCTGAGTGGATACTTGAGCTTAATCAGTATCAAAGGGACATACACAAAGTCATCTATTTCATTAAGCTAATTTGCATGACTCGGCTTACCAAGAATCAAATTTTCATGTATTGTCCATCTTGCTGTCAGCAAAATAAGGGGAGCGGAAGGAGTAAGCAGTAAGCAATGCAAGACTGAGGTGTGGTGTTTATTCCTTTTTTCAGAGCTACCTGCTAATCTCTGAGGAGCCGCCTTTGCTTTTGGATACCAAAGATACAGACTAGTAAGCTTTATAAAGTTTATTTTTAGTAACCTCTACTTAGAATTCAAACTTACAGAGTTCTATTAAGTGCAAGATCTTCAAAGCACTGCATAGTTAGTCTTTTAGCCGCTGCTGTGGTTGAAGAGGAAGGTAAATGTTGGTTTGGGAGGAGGTCATGGGAGGATTAGAGTAGTTAGCTAAAATGGACCTGCAGCCGCCTCTGGTCCCTGAGAGACATCAGTGAAGTGTTTTGTGTGTAGCTTCACACAACATTGCAGTCCCAAGGGAACTGCTGCTGCTGTTTATATCTTACCAGATCTGGCTGTGGCTTTAGCAGAAAGCTGTAATGTGCTGAGATGGCTGTTCTTGTTCTTCTGTTTTGTCCCTGGTGCTCATGACACTGTCCTCCTTGAGTACTGAATTTTTATTTTTCTTTCTTTCTTTAAAAGAGAAAGGTAATATTTAATATCATCTTTTCATTATTGCTAGAATGGAAACTTAATGGCTGTTGAATGAAACCATATTCTTTTAGTTGTATCCTCTGGTAACTGTTTGCATGTTAAACCTTCAGTTTGTCCAAGACATTGTGACTGAGGTTTGCTTTTAAGTGTGAATTTGTTGTGATGATTAGATTATTCTGGCTAAGCCTATCTGTTGGAGTCTAATAATTAAATGGAATTTAACTTGACTGATTAGACAGAAGGGAGGAAAACTTTCGTAAGACAACTGAAAAAATGTGGGGCATAATTTCTCTTGTTATTGAACCAAGACTGAGTGGTGAATTCTGCAATCCGTTCCCAGACCCTGCCCATGGTTTTTCTAAAGTCTGCTGTTTAGGAAGAAGATTTGATAACAACTCGTTTGTTATTTGGGTAACTTTTGTAGGTATGGCTAGAAAAAAATGTAGCTTTGACTGACCAGTTGGTAATGATGGAAAAACGAAACAAATGCATGATTGCGGGTTGAATATTTGCAGTGAGATGGATCATCATGTTTGAGCTCCTTAAACTGCAAAACTGTGCTCCAAAGCCATGTCCCTGCTGAAACAGAAACTGCAAGCAGTAACTCATCTATCCTGGGGAATACACTCCATGTGTGTGCATGTGTCTGTGATTCCATTTTTAAGGACTGGTGCTGGACTAGAGGTCAGCAATTGAATGCATTTTTCTGGGCCCAAAATGTTGATCTGAGCAGTTTGGGATGTTGGAAGTCAGTTATTATGGGTGCTGTTATGCTGTAGAAATGCTGTCAATATTTTTACAGTTTAGTAACTGAAATGTTTGCTTAGAGAAAGAACAGGGCCAAAGAAGACTTGTGTATTTGAATCGAGAACTGCGGGTGGGGCAGGTTTTTTTGTACCTGTAAAAATTAGAAAAACCTTCTTTATCCATATATGTGTGTGTTGTCTATGTGGATTGTAAACTTTTCAGGACAAGGCCTTTTTTTCTTAAAAATTGCACGATACCTAGCATTCTTGAGGTAAAATACAAGTTAGGAAAAAATAACCAAGAGGAGCTCTAGTGCAGTAGTATCTTCTGCTGGTGATGATACTTTTTTTTTTTTTTGTCTTTCTCTTGGAAGCACTACTTTAATCCCCAGCAGTATTTTGCCATACGGGTTGTAGCCCAAAATTTATTATTGCACTGGTGACAGGCAGAAAGTAGGTTACAGTCCTCTAGTTTATAATTGGGTCCAGCCAGCAATAGAAGTGATAGCGTGGATAGGGCTGCGTAGTGGACTACTTTGTGCACCTGATGCAGGACGTTGGTTGACTGTAGATGATGTGCAGTCGGTTTGTGACAAGCCAGCAATCAGTAATCAAATTGCTATTGTAGGAAATCATCAATTCATCTATTGTATAGATTTGCAGAGTCAAAGGGGAAAAAGGTATAAGAAGGAGGAAAGGTGGAACACTGCTTGCTGCTGAATAAGCTCAAAGGAAAGGTTTCTTATCCTTGCATTCAAAACTGCGTTACCTCTGAAGTTGTATCTGGTTTTGTTAATTAGAGCTGCTTTATTTCAGGCCTGTCATAAAAGAGAGCGTACCTTTTGTCTGTGTTTACATTAGAAATACCTTGAAAGCAGCATACTGGAAATGAAAGTTTTTTATAGAGTTTGTGTCAGTTCATGCAGTACAATTAATCCTACTTGAGAGAGTTCTAGGCAGGAGGACCCTATGGAGGATGTGAGGCTTAGCATTTTTTGTCCTAATGTGTTTGACCTTGTGTATTTCTAAGCGTTCATAGCAAGAGAAGAGACTGAAGTGGAAGTCATGTTGAAAAGATTTCTGTCGTCATTTCGTTTCCAGTCAGGCAAAATTCTTCTGGATGACTGTGTCCTGCCCCTGGGGAGCACACAGTAAGGCGATGCACTTCATTCCTGGCAGAGGGAAACAGTTATTTTGGTTTGGTGGGTCAGTGGAAAGGAGGGTGTCTACCTCTATCAACTGAAAAGGAGCATGGCAGTTGATCTGTCTCTATGGCAGAAAAAGAAGGAACATGCCTGGTGAGTTCCAGGGGGAAGGAGCTTGCTATCCACTTTCTTCATTGTCCAACCCCTGGGAGAAAGCTACCACATCTCCCTGTCCCGGTTTCTCCATATAACACCTGCCTTCAGAGCTTACCAGCATTCAGCTAAGACAAATAATGTCACAAGTCAGCTTTATTAAAATGTACATTAAGAGGTATATTCCAAGTTTAGTCATCCTTTAATCATCAAGAGCTGGTTTTTTTATTTATGTGCAGTGCTAGCGATCTTCTTAAAGCTGTCCAAAAAAGGAGGGAAGATACCATCTGTCTCCACGAGCTTGCAGCAGAAATAACGTTCTCAGCTTTTGGGGAACGTAAGGGTGTGTGTGAGTAAGGGGTGTAATCTGTTCTGGTGTAAGGAAAGCCAAATCTGTTCTTGTGTGAGGAAAGCCAAGTTCTTTTACGAGAGACAGTCCCTGTATGTAAGTGCCTGGAAGAGAAAGGATTGTGGGGAGCTCCTTAGGATTTGGAAAGGAAGCATACAAGCATTTCTCACAGCCTGTATCAGGGATGCATCGGAGTTTTCAGTCTCATAAACCAATTCCATTCTTTATAAAAGCACTTTACTGTAGAGCATTGCCAGTTTGCGACTTCGTCTTGCTAGTCATAGGTTTGTGTTGCCTCTCCTGGCTGCATGCTCCTCCATGCAGACCCTATGCAGGGTGTTTCATCCTGTCCGGGGTGGTAAGTAATACTTGTAGGACACCAGGGAAAAAAAGTATGGTAATTTTCTGGGGGGGGAAAATTGGTTTCTAGCTCTAAATTAAGGAGGGGAGTTGTGGTAGGCACCAATATTCAAGGAGGTAATCATAAATAATCAATTATTTTCCACCTTTTTTCTCCGTTTTGTTTTTTTTTATATGAAAGAACATACTCAATATTCAATTATTATTATTTTTTAAATATAATTGTTCTTCAGCTTGTTCCGAGAGTGCCATTTGTTCTGTGGCTGGAAATGTTTCTGATTCCACATTCAGTAAGCATAACTTAGTGGTAAGTGAACTAAATAAAGGTCTTTCTGCTTTCTGTAAGTTTTCTGAAAGCATGGAGAAGATCTAGGCTGTTTTTCCCACAGAGGTACCTCTATGGCTGGTGTCTAGGAAAAGCTATCGCTGACAACCCTGAGGTAAAGCAGATGTCAAGTAACAGGGTTCCTCAGAGCTTCCAGAAGAGATTTTGTAGATTAAGTGCTTTCTTTCAAAGTTACACTTTTCCATCAGAAGAGGGGAAGTGCCTGAAGGGATCTCCTTCGGATCTCTTTGTTGCTGCAAGTCATTGAGAGAAGCCTTCTTCCAAAAAGCTTTTTCATTGAGCCATCACAGCCCGTTTTGTAGATGGTATTGGTCCTGTTGTTCAGGACACCAGAAATTGCCAATGTATTTAGTCATAGACACTGCAAAATTGCCTTTTTCACAATCACAGGTTGAACATAGGGGCACACGTGTGCAAAGAATAGTCCCTTACTTAAAGCTGATGTAGTGATGTTTACCACATAAGAATAATACCTAGGAGATACTGTTTTGAATTGCTCACAGGCGAATTTTAACACGAAAAAGTATTGCGTGGAATATGACCAGGAGCATCTAATTTGCTTACTCTAAGAAAGCAAGAATTCAAACCAAAAGAAGAATTTCTTCTTTTAAAAGATTAAGTATAACCTCAAATTTCAGAGGAAATTTGGATGTGGTATTTCCATTTCCTCACGTTTGGTGGGAGACTTTGCCCCAAAGCCATATAAAGTTAGCAGAATTTAACTGAATCTTTATGTAAGGATGTGTACTTCTGTGAGGATGAAAGTATTACATATACACAGTCCTCTATAATTGGAAGGCTTATAAATAGGTACAGCAACATCACCCGTGAGCTGATGCAGATGGTATGAGCTGAGAGCAGCTACAAGTCTTTCTGAAGTCCAGTGGGAATCAGTACTCCACAGTCTAGCAGACATCAGTGTCAGCATTTCCACTGGCATAAATAAAAAGCAACTGATGCCCTTTAGTTGTAACTGCTAACTGCATGGCTGTGCTGCAAGCTGGAGAGTCACTGCTCGGTGGTGCAAGGAACCATAATCTGTGAGACATCATTCATACATGTAGGCAAGGCCTGACATGGGGTTGCCGGATTGGAGTCCGGTTGAGAACAACATACCTTGATGCCAACCTGTGTCTCTTCAGTCTTGTCTAGTGGGTTCAGCACGGTCCATGCATGCAGCCTTCAGTCTCATTAAAAAGTAATTTGATTTTCTGGTCTAATGTCTTTTGTGCTTTTTTTTTCTCTTCTATCTGCTGGCAGGAATTTGGGTCTTGGCGGTAGATCAGCTCCTGGCAGCTGATCAGCTGAATGTCCACATTATTGAGGCCAACCCAAAGTTAGAGGAAACTCTCTCTGCAGCATTTGATATAAATCACATAAACAGCAGAACTGCAGAGTAAGAAATAACAGCAGCAGTTTGCCAGCTACACTGTCTTCTTTCCTGTTCCTGCACAGGAATTTCTGTTCTGTCAGGCAAGCTAGGAAGGATTCATTTGGGTTCAAAAGCACCTGGCAGACTTGTTAAAAACCCATAACTCTGTGTGCCTACTCATCAAGCAATCTTGCTGAATTCACATATGTGCACTCAGCTAATGAACCATTGCTTTTACCGCATCCCCCACCTTGAAGGAATGAAGTTGCAGGGGGTGGGGGAGAAGGTTCGGGATAGGTCTTTGATTGTCTGAGAAAGCCTTAGTATTTTGGTTAGAACCAAACTTTCTTCATTAAACCCCAGAGTGAGAGCCTTCCTGGCCTGGTGCTGGTGGATGTTGTTTTGTCACTGGGATGATGCCTGCATTCTGTCTGTTGCGCACAGCGTGGCTTTTTTCAACTCCACAAAATTAGCTGGAATATTAGTAATGATGTTTTCAGCATCAGTCATTAGCTGTGTGCTGGTGCCATGAAAATGACTTCTCTTCCCGTGTATCTCATTATTTGCAGTTGGAACCTGAATGCAGCCAATCATTCCTAAAATAGCCGTAGGAAGCGCGAGCAACATAGAAACGTCTTTGTCTTGCGGCGGGGTTTTGGGCTGCATAGCTGAGCCTGCCCTAGCGCAGGACCTGGGAACAGGCTGCTGTCTCATCTGGGTGACAGTCTGGATTGTCCTTTGCAAAAACCCTGCACGTGGTATCGAAAAGGCAGAGGATGTTTCCTGCAGAAGAAGAGAACGACTTTGCCTTGCTCTACCAATGAGCCGGAGAACGGATTAGAGGCTTTTCCTATCCGCAAGGAAGCTCATCCATCATGCCCCATTCAGGCAGTCATACTCAGTGGGCTTGTTCTCTCTTGCTACACTGAACCTTTTTCTCCACAGCTTTTCCAAAGAAGTAAAGCACATAATAACAGAGCTATTGCTTTTGTAACTTGTACTACAGGCATTTGTCAATGCTGCTTTGACTTCCTTTTCTATGCCGCTCTAATTCCCTCATGCTGTGCTAAGAAGCAGGTGTGAACAAATGTGTAAGGATGCTTGTATTCTTCAGTCTGCGGGTGAATGTGTGTCAGGAGAAGAGAGTAGTGTATTTATGTGGGGCAGGGGCTCATCTCTTTCTAACTGTAATCTTTTTTCCTCTTTTTTTTTTTTACTTTTTCTGACCCACACCACCTCAATTTTAAGTTTGCCCTTGAAATCACATCAGATAGTTCATGTTTCCTCTCAGCAACAGACCCCCAGTAATTAAAGTGATCTTGTGCTGTTCTATTAATTACAGGAATTGTGATTTTTATATTTAGAGGTTAATTGATGGTATCTGCATATAGTATTTTCCTTTAAAATAAAGTGAATTACAGTAATTAACCTTATGTGCAGGTTAACAGACAATATCATTTGTCTCAGTAGTATCCTCGAAGTAGGATTTCTTTTGTGTATCTGTTCACTTCTTGCTTTGCCTGCTGTTTTCTTCATAACCCTGAAGTGGTAGAATGAAGAGAAGAGTGAAAAATGTGTCATGTTGGGATATTGAGGTGATCGCTTTACTCAAAAGGCATTCTTGAGGATACGGTACTTTCTTGTATTAACTTGTCCGTAAAGCTGTTTGGATTATATATGATGTAAAATTTGGGAATTTGTTGTGCGTGAATCTAGGCAGAGCAAAACTCAGAGTCTGCCACTTCCAGCTAGCAATTACTAGCAAACTGCAGGAACTGGATTATTGCAAGCATCATGCTCATCTCAGAGCAAAAGCAAAATACATAGTTTTTCTGTCTCTTGAGTCAGATTTATTCTACTTCTTTAAGGTTTCCAAAAATATCAGCAAAAAACATTGGGCAACGAAGAGTAATCATGAAAGATAGAGTTCTATGAAATTTCTCTAAAGTTTTAATAAAAAACCTTTCCTGTGGTATCTGAGCCTTTTAAATGTGGGTGAATGTCGTTCAGTCTATGGGCACATGCGAATGGATGGATGTCTGAGGAAGAGAGAGGTCAGAGGCAGTGCTGAGCGAGAACGTTCCCAGTTAATTTCATTGTTTTCTTAGCACTCGGAGTTTTCTGGTTTTTTCCCCCACCTGCTTGTGCACATCCACAGGCATTTTTAAAATTTCCCTCAGGGATTACATTTGTTTTGTGGACACTTTTCTTTTTTGCAGTAGTCTATTGCATGCTCTTCTGCAAGGTGCGAAGAAACCTGAGAAAACGGAGTTCATAAAGAAATTAGGGGCTAGAATTGTAAATACATATTGAGAACTCTTTTCTTACCTGCATTTTTTTTCTGTCGGGGACAAACAGAACTTATCCTGATGAGTTTGCCTGATTTCTAGAGGGAAAAGCCTTACCCTGTTTTCCTCTGGTAGGAGTCAGCTTGCCTGACCACAGTGTGTCTGCACGTCCTTGTGCTGAGCAGCCTTCCCCAGAATATGATGCTGAGGTTTGGCCTGGGTTTTCCTGCAGCCATGACCAGGCTACTGCAGTGTGGAACAAGCGGTGGGCTTGCCAGAGGTGGCTGCCGGGGTAAAGCACTTTCAGGTGGCACGGTGTCCATAGCTGGAGTAATTACTAAGTAAACGGTAATGTCTGTTCTTAGCATTAGCAGTGTTACAGGAGCTTTTATTCACATTTTAAGGGTAGGGGCGTAGTTTGATACTGTATCAAACCACTTCACGCTAAAGTTGATTGGTGCCTTTTGAAAAAACACTCTTACAAAACTTGCTGTTTCATTCAAGGTAAATGAATGTTAAAGAGTCAATTTTTGCATAAATGGATTTAGGGCCAGAACTGGCCAAGCTACATGAAAGCTAAGCAGTGTGCTCTGATTACTTAACAGCTGACTTAAATGTGAGGATTTGCTTTTCTCTAGTGTCTTATCACTTCAAAAAAAAGAACACTTTCATTTCAAATAGATGGGACAAGTTTCCCGAAGAATACACGGGGGTTCATGCATTAAATGCATGAACGTTTCTTGCATCAACAAAAAGCAAAGGAGAATTTTTTGTGATTACATTGAGCTTTAAACACAGTGATATTTTCTATGCGATCCTAACTTTTTCTTCAAAGTTAACCTACGCCCTTGTATATCGATCTGATTTGTTCCGTAGATGTAAGTGGACTGGAAATTAAGTTTTTCTTCCTGGTTAGAGGGTGAAGAAGGGCTGCAATCCATTTAAGTATGTACCAGCAGTGAAAGGAAGCAAATGCTAAGTATCCAAGGGAATCTGAACCAAAGAGTTGGCTGAGCTGTAGGGATTGTTTTAGGATTACTGCCTGATCCTAATGTTATGTTTACAGCAGGCATGTGGCAGCTGAGGCAATGTCTGCAGGGCTGTGTTGAACTTTTAATCAGTGACAATTGTCAATATTGTCCTGTTTCACCTTTGTTACCTGAAAGGAGAGGAAAACAAAAGGAGGCCACATTTCTTTCCCGTTACAGCTTTGGGTCACCTGCAGCTACGTAATTTTTATTCCATCCGTCAGATGAGAGAATGGAAGGTCAGTTGACTGGCACTGATATTTCCCAGGCAAAGTGAGGGCTGGGGAGAGTAATGGTGTTGCTGGTACTATATCTGTTTTCTATTAAGTGTGCTGAGATGAAACAGCAAAGTATATATTAGAGATGGCGTTCTCTCCTGTCAAAAGGCAGTGATTGCTACATTTAGCTCTTAAATCAATTCAGAGTCTTGACGGAGGTTTGCTGAAGTCCCACAAATAATCAATAGAGCTATTTTTATCTCTTAAATGAGTGAGGCTTTTAAAAATAATAAAGACATCTTTGTAATGACCAACCAAGCTGTTCCAGAGTTAGGTCTGTTGCTCTGTCTAGTTGGGGGTGGTGAGTGAAAGGGGTTATTTAGGCATTGCCTTTGTTCCATTCTGCAGGTTTATAACCCCAAAATAAAATTGCAAATGTTTCTGGCAGTCATCCTCCAGGCACAGATGGCTTTCCTCCCAGTTTTGGCAAGCCCGATTTCAGTATAAAACTGAGCAATTATTAGAAAGTGAAATATTGCATGATATAATACCACTACTGCCACCATCAACATCATGACAAATGGAGTGTTCATTGTTTCTGGTGCCGTGTGAGAGAGCTAGTGCCTTGGCGTTACCCCTTCCTCTAAAACCTGTACCTTTGCTGCTGCTGGTTGTGCACAGACAGAGGGATGTAACAGAGCAGATGCTTTAGCAAGGAACTGTGGCCATTTTCTCATTTGCGTTGGCTCTATATTTCAATGCAAATATTACTGAACAGGTGGCTGATGAGGCCCCCGTGGACTGTTTACAGTAAAGGTTACAACCAAAATCGATAGGCCTGAGATGCTTCTAATTCCATCTGGGAGATGTTCATCTTCCATCTGACTGTTCCTGCTCTGAACAGCAGCATCCTATTAACGCTGCAGTCATCAGGGATGTCTCACTCAGGTCAGCAGAAGGTTTCGCCTATTTAGGCCTCCATTTGTTCTTTACGTTTTCTTTTTTGCACTGCTCTGGATCGTGCAGTAATGTTGATCTTGACAAGACAGGTTGCCAGCATTAAGCATGCTGAGTTTTGCCTACTGACTTGACACCTGCTACTACCGTTCGAAAGGCTGAGGCTCATCAGTGCTGCCTGGGGGTTGTCCAGATCTTTTCAGCTTATCGCTTACTGAAGCAGGAGGTAGTGATGTTACATATCATAGCTGACATTATTGGGTGTGATATATGGCCTTGTAAAGTTGCAAACGAGGAGAGAGGAAAATTGGTGAGGACTCACGTTTGCACAAACTGAACAAAATGAGCAAGTATCTCTAAAACTTGCTTGAAAAGTACTTTGTATCTTGGCTGAAATTTTATCTTAGAAATACATTTTTGCAAGTCTTAGTGGGAAGATCCGCGTGGATCTGCGTGGTCCATATATCTGTGTTTCATCAACCTAGTTATGAAGTTTGTGTTATTCTTTTTCGTGAAGGTAGATGCTGTTGCTTACTGTATGAGGCAAAATCGCTCTTGGTGGTGTCTTTTCCTTGGGCCTAATCGTCACGTCTGGCATGCAGCCCACAGCAGCTGGGCAATGAGTAAGCAGTACTGAATCCAATTAAAATGGTAGTAAAGCGTATATAGCAGAGGGCATCCATGCGTTCTTCTTATGGTCGGGAAGAACTTTTTTGATATGAACAAAAGATGAGAAGAGAGTGTGCTTCATACACGTAATTTAGGGTCAACAGGTATGCCGGAGAGGTGGGGGCTTCCCTTGGGCACTGCCTCCCTCCCTCCACCAGCATTTGGGAGCAACCCCTTGCTACCGTGTGATTTGAAGGAGTACAGGTGATTACGCCAATGCATTCATGCACCAGCCTCTCTGGCATAAGGGCCAGCTACCTGGAGTGATAGACTGCTTTTTTGGCCACATGAAATGAATGGCCAGCTGTAGTGACAACAGGAGCAGGACAGGAGAGGAAAGATGAATGATGGGTGCACCATTGGTCACAAAAAGATGTTAGAGGTTGGTAGTGATGATGGGCACAGAGCTGGCATTAAGTCTCTGTGGCCACCTGCACCACCATTCAGGTGACTGAGCAGCAATCATTAGAGAAAGGACAACCCGAGCAAAAGCGCTGGCCATCCCGGGCACTGTCCTGCCATGTGCCAATTCCGTTGTCATGTCTGGCACTCCATGCTGTGTCTTGCTGGTAGCTGCTTGTGTCTCCTCTCTCTTGAGCTCCCCAAGCACCCGCTGAGCTTCTGTTCCCTCACATCTGTCTGATCCCCTTGGCACCACTCAGCCTGGGCATTTTGCATGATCCCTTCTGCTGCCAGGTGCAGCCGTGCGAGGTGGCCAAGCAGCAGCAAACCCACCACCCAAACAGGCGTAGACAAAGGATGCTCTCCTGAACAGCTCTGCTGTGCCAGCCTAACTTCCCTCATTTTCTGGAAGCTGCAGCCTGCAGGTTGTATCCCTTTCTTTTTGTTGTTGTTGCATTATTCCTAATTTCTTTCTCTGACTTGCACAGAACTCCTGTCTTTCACTTTCTAGGAACTGTGAATGTAAAGGGGTAAATAGCAGTAACGGCGTCTTCCACCCAGAGATTTCCAAAGGCTTACCCAAAGGAAATGAAGGATGCTTGCCAGGATCGCATGGCAAATCTGTACCATAGCAGGGAACAGCAGTCAGGTTGGCCGACAGGTTTTTGCGCCCTGCCTTCAGCATGGCAAAGCATGTGCTGGGTAGATCAATAGGTGCTTTGTTATGTATGGGTAGGTAGATCTTGCTCTGTAAGTCTCTTTCGATGAGACACTTGGGTTTCTGATTCACTTGCATGCCTTTAAAGCTCTTACCGCAGGAGAATCTCAAATCTTTTTGTTGCCTCTGTTACGCAACTCAAATCAGCTTCTTCCCTGCCTTTTTTATGGTCCTTTTGTTTTTCCCAGGGTAAGAAATGCTGACTGTGATGAGAAGGGCTATTTGCTGAGTATTTCCAGGGGCAGTTCACAGAGGCTGCTACTTTTTCTGGTCATGCATTTTTCCTTATGCAGTAGTTCAAATTCATCCGGCTTCAGTTTTTAGTTTCCGTACTGTTTGGTTAAATGCTGTTCCTTCTTACTAAACTTACTGTCTTTTTGAAGAATAAGTTATTTCTACATGTTTGTAGAAACAAAAGAATTCAGGACAGTCAAGTTTTTTTATGGCCATTAGGTTTTCTGGTCTTGCTTCATGCATAACACGGACCAGTGAATTTTGTCTGGTAATTCTCACATTAAGCTTAATAATTTGTGGATCGAAGTGCAGCTGTCGAGTACGAACACAACCCATCATGGTATAAAGAAGGTTTGTAATAAATGAATATAACAAGATCTGTCCGTTACTGAGCAGACTTTCTGTGCCATGGGAAAATTCTGACATGGTTACGTACTTCGATTTTACTTGGAGTTACGCTGGGGTTAGCTGAACACACAGTGAGGCCAAAGGAACAAGATGGGACGTTTTCTAACATGGAAGAGCTTCCCTTTCAATAGTTATTTATAGATGTATCTACACAGTCATTGCTGTTGCTGTTGAATTTTTCTCAATATCAAATCTGGCCTTATAGTTTTATGGAGTTTACCAGGAAGTTAGCTCTTCCATTTAGGATTTTTCATGTGATTTCTATAACCTTTCTGCAACTTATAAGCTGTAAATAAAATAACCTGGTTACTAGGGTATTATGGCAGCTGCCATTTAATCATTTCCTTAGCCAAGCAGCTATTCTATATGCATTTCCACCCAGACTGTTGTTCACTAAATGCTAAAAATATCACACAGCAAAAAGCAGAGCTCATGATGGTGGCTTCTTGTTGGTTCAGGTAGACTTGGATAGCCATAGCGGAGGGTACTTGGCACAGAAAAATCAGACTTTTCTCCTTGATTTTGAATGATCATTTCTTTCTTAGCTTCAGAAACTCCTTCATGCCAGCAGCATGATTTTTACAAAATTAAATGCCCCTATGTCAAGCATCTGGGGGGGGGATGGCATATGAATATGACTATGACTATGAATATGTATATTTATATGTATACATAGGCTTTGCGTGAGTAATAGTAATAGCAACTATATTGTGCTAGTATCCAGATGTCCAACTTAGAGGTGGTTCAGCTTTGGGCTGCAGTGTAAAAACAGAAAAATTTGTTCCAACTAGGAAGGCAAAATTTTGATGTCTATATACATTAAGAGATCATGTGGTTTATTTATATTTAATCATAATGCAACAAAGAGGGAACACATAAGTAACCAGAACAAGTTGTCTTACATAGGTATTTGAAAGCATCGACTTCAGAAAGAAGAATCAGAGCACCAAAGTATCTTGCATAAAGTTATATTTGCATTGGGTTTAGGCATGCAAGAAGCAGATTAGTTGGGGGTTTTTTGAAGCTTGGAAGAAATCTGATTACTCCACCAACTCAATAGCCACAAGTCATTGTGTTAGACATAGATTATACAATCTGCTCTTAAACATTTGCAGGGCTGTATTTTATTAGCATGTCTGCTAATATAAGAACACTACCAAAACTCACTCTTCTTCTCACCACTAGCTTCCTCAAAAGGAGCAGTAATCATGTTTTGAACAGGGGGAACTGGAGTTCCGAGATCCAGTTCTCTCTCAACCAGTATGGCTTAATGCAGGCCAGGTTGAACTGGAGTGGTCTACCTTGACTGAAGATCCCTCCATTGATGTTTGCAAAACTTTTATTTATTTGGAGACAGTGCCTGTACTCGCCCAGCATCACTGTCTAGCAACTCATGCTTCATCAGACGCTGCATTCACAAGCACTTTTGATTAGAAAGTAGTTTCAGCACAGTTGCAAGTGAGAACATTTGCATCACTCCCAGGAGCCCAACCAGAGCTGAGTATTTGCTGAAAAGGAAATTTGTACTAAAAATAAGCGTGACCTTCTCGAATCAGCACTTTTCTGAAATTCCACTGGAACAGTACAGCCCTTTCCACCATTGTAAGAACAGCAAAAGTAACATTATGTTTGAATAATTACCTCCTAGTAAAAAGCTGCCTTTGGATGCAACTTGAGACCTACTCGATGTTACTTTATTGGCACAGGCATCGATACAGACGTGTAGTCCACTTGAATCATTGACAGATCAAAGTAGACATTTTGCGTTTACTTTGTATGAATTTGAAAACTATGTTAGCACTAGAGCAACACAGAATTATGCTTTTTTTTTTCTCTCCCTCTTTTCTTCCCCAGAACCTACCTGTAAGAATGACAGAGAATTTCATATACTTAAAAACCTACTAATCTAGCCTTTGTTAGAAGGCAGTATGTCAGTTTGTTTGTCAGTTAATTCTTTTCAGGTAAGAGAAAAAAGATCTGGCCCGATAACATGTACATAAAATGACAAAGTAAGCATGCTGGGCGTTGTTCATTTTCCGGGAAGCTGTCTCCCATATATATCTATGCAGAGCGGTACACATGTCTGAGTGAGAAGCAGGGAACGATGGTGCAGAATCACCCATGGGAAAAGTTTTTCAAGCTCTAAAGTGGAGTGCAGCGATATGTCTGCAGTACCGTAATGCCTTCCTCATAGCGTACACACATTGCTAGATGGTGGATGATGTGCTGATAGGGAGTAACAGAAAGCAGCTATTCTTATGCTCCAGAGTCTCACTGTGAGCCAAGTGGTTTGAATTGTCAGGCTGCAGACTGATACTGTGGATGAATGAGGTTCAAGTGGAAGAATTGGATTGCCTGATAAATTTCTTCCCGTTAAACTGTTTCTCCTTATGTGCGTTTCAGAAAAGACTTCTGCATTGGACTGTAACAATTTCAAGAAGGAAATAATTCCATTCTGTTTGTGTATTAAGATAAGGCACTTTGTCACGTTGCATTGTACTTACGAGGGCAAAATTTTAAAAGTGGCAAAATTACATTTTGAAAAATTGTAGAGAGAGAAAGGACGCCTTTAATGTGTATATTTTACTTATAATTCAAACCTTTTGAGGGAAACTGTGTTTCCAAGTATTGTATTTACTTCTGCTGCTTATTTCTACTTTGGGCATTCCTAAGGGCCCCGAATGATGTTTCACTGCGCATGAAAACAAATAGAAAGAAACAGTTCCTACCCCAGAGAGCTAACAGTCAAGAGAAAATGTAAGAGGTGATTAAAGAGACAAATGGAGGAAACAGGTAAAGAAAGTGTCTGCAGGCAGACATAGCTATGTCAGTAATCATACACAGCTATCGGCCTAACCGGTGCTAGATGGAAATGCTTCTCCTGGGGCTTGTATGTACTATCTTCTGGTATGCACTCTCACATAAGGTATAATAGACAGACAGTGTCTGCATTGTGTTGCATTTATTCTTGCTATTTTTATCCTTTGCCACCGGTCTGACATTTTGTTCAGATAAGGTGTCAGTCATTGCCTTACATTAAATTTTATTTTTTCTAGTCTCAGTCTAACTTGGTCTCTCAGTTATTTTGTTAATAGAAATAGAGAATCAGCCAAGTTTCCAATTTGTGTGTTTGAATAATAATAGGCAAACACAGAGTATAATAAATCATTAGTCCTTATGGACTGTATTGCCCTGCAACAGAGTCCCTATTCCAATCCAGTTATAGGAGCTGAAATTTTATTTGAAAGCAAATACCTGATAAGGCAAATTAATTATGTGAGATTTTTCAATTGGGTAAAAGATGAGGAATCAGCTGTGTCTGTGAAATTACAAATGAAAATGCAACACTCAAGACTTTTTAATGCTTTTTTTGGCATCGAGAAAGAAGACATAGGTATCTATTATTAAATGATGTTGCAGAAGGGCAAGTTAGCACTTTGTTTGCCAAATTAAGTTTCAAAGACTGTGTAGGTTATGAAGTTTGACTTTCTGCCCGTAAATCTTGAATGACTGACAGACTACTGTAAAATAGCTTTGTTCAAAAGGAATCTTTGGCAGGCGGCATCAAAGGTTTGAAACTCTGGAAGGGATGAAAAGAAAACCCCACTTTTACACTGATTTCCCCTGCAGATCAGCGTCTGTGTGGAATTTGCCTGGGAATTGTGAGCTATTAACTGTATTATGTGCTGTTTTCTTTCACTGTATCCAAAGGTCCCTGTGGCTCCTTTTATCTTCAAGTTTTAGGGATATTTTTGTACATGAAATGTGAATGAGTGAATGCGTCAGTGGAACACAGGGAAAAAACGCTGGGTTTAGGCAGTTCTATTCTCCCTTATTTTATCGCAAGTCGGAGTATTGGTTTTATGGCACCTAAATTTATGGGTACATATTTTTATGGTAAAGCCCAATGACATATTCTGCATGCTCCATCAAGCTCTCTCAGTGTTTCTTCACTTGATTCACAACTCTGCAGGGTATGAATCAGTCCTGCAGTATAACCCTTAATCTCTTTTAACCAGAATAACGTAGTGTGGTTTTTTTTTTATTTATGGTGTGTATCATTGTGTCATCATCTAATGATGTAAACCAAAGAAGGGGAAAACAAAATACTTCCTGAAAAACTCTTGTCAGCTGTCGATCACTGCAGGAGTTGAAGTTCCTTTATTGCATATAAGCAACTGAGGCGGAAAATTCTTTGTAACTCACAGATATTAAGTATCGTCAAGCATGGTGTTGCATTGCTGGGGCATGGGCTAAAGGGAAACCGGCCTGGTAGGGCAGTGTCTGCTTAGGAACATGACGTACCTCCTCGGATAGGGTGAGAGGCTTGAGGAGAAGGAAAACTCCCTCTCTGTTCCATCGACTCTTTTTATCTTTCTGTATGCAGTGGTTAAAATTGAATCGACAGAAGGCCCTTAAGCCCTTGTTTGTCTTCCACAGGGTGAAGTGAAGAAGTGAAGCCTCCCAGCTGAACTACTATGAGGTCAGAAGCCTTGCTGCTATATTTCACACTGCTACACTTTGCTGGGGCTGGTTTCCCAGAAGATTCTGAGCCGATCAGTATTTCGCATGGCAACTGTAAGTATAAGAGGCCAGAGGCCTTCATTTGCTTAACACTGATCAGGGGACTTCAAATCCACAGTATTTTGTTACAATTGCAATGAATAAAGTTGTTTTTCTTCATGTCTCCCCGATCAGCCAATTTATGTTCTTGGATACTAACATAGGAACATGACTTTTTCGTATTGGCTTATGACTACTGGCTGGTAAACTGCTGGATCTTCCAAAACCATAGCCTTTCTCCTTCTCAAACAGAGACACTTCAGTAGCACAATCAAATCAAATATCGTGCTCTATCCAGCAGCAAAGGAAGCCTTCCCCTCCCTGCCCCATAATCAAGGTGTTCCATACCTGACTTATGAAAATGTAATTCTGGATAACCCGTTGAAGCACCTCAGAGTATCCGCCATAGCACACGAAAGTAACTGAGCTCTGAAAACATAATTTGTTGATCTAATACAAATAATTGAACATGCTTCTTTAAGCTCTGATGGATTCTGCTTTAGCATTAGGCACTTTTTGCTGAGCTGGAATTGTAGCTAAAAACCCAACCAAAACAAAGAATCTTTTGTAACAGAATCTCTCTTCTGCGGTAATTGGCAAACTCTCCAAAATCTAGGGTAACACAGACAGCTGCGAGTCAGTATTGAGGTTTGCTGGCTAAACAGGTGAAGAGCTTTCTGTGCATTTCACCATGGAAGTCAGGCTTAGCGTAACTGATTCTTTTACATTTACCTCAATTACCATTACTGCAAAGAAAAGTCTTCTGAAATCCCAAAGGTTCAGATGTTTAGAAGAAGGTCTTCAGCACCTGGGTCTGTAAAAGTGTGCTAAGGAGTAGCGAGTCATCAATGAGTAGACTTATGTTTAAGCCCACTTTAGGTCAGGAATTTGAATTTAAAGTGAATCTCTTGATTGTCCTTGCTTACTGTGCTTTGGGGTGGCCTTGGCACCCGTAAACTTGTCTGTCTTGGGTAAGACCAAGCTGAAAGACAGACTCCAGGTGTGCACTCAATGTGCTCCAAATGCTAATAGGAGTCTGGAATACAAGAACAGGGCAGAACGGCTCTGAAGCAAACCCTGCTGAAGCATGTCTAATGTGAACACTAGGTCTTCAGCACCAGCATTTTCACCCTCCAGAAGGGTGATGCTAATAGTCCTTGCTAATGCAGAAACAGCCAGTCTTGATCCTTTTGGAGAAATAGAACAATGGGATAACTTATTCCTCTGCACCATGACATGCTGAAATGCACATGAACGTACATGCCCACAGCTCATGCTAGATCCATGAGTTACAGAGGAAACAGTACTGGACAGAGAATAGTTGGACAGTTAAACTTGGCATTTTGCATGTAGGACTTGATCAGAAGGGGTAAGCTTCTGAATGTAAATCCTGCCTGGCCTGTTTTAATTTGTTTCTCCAGGAGTTCTCCACATCTGATTTGCAGGGAAGTTCCTGTTCCCATACAGTTTTATCACCAGCCTTTCTGACGCATGGCACTCTTAAGTGCTTTGCTGAAGCCATGGTGTGAATCAATACTTTAACCAAGCTTAACGGGGAAAATACTTTTAGAGGACAATAGCTGAAAACACTACAGCAGTAGCTGGGTTTCTGAAGAAATAGACTGCTTTAATCAGCTCCAGGTTTCTGGGAAAGCATATTGATGGGGAAAAGGCTCAGCCATAGCTAGATGCTAGCCAGCTCTGTGTAACATGCACATGCAACAGTTCTGCACTGATAATGATGCTTATCAGAGGTTTATCCTCCTCCGATCTTCTAACTGTCATTTTGTTTACTTAACTAGCTCCCTGGTTTGTCCATCTAGATGTCATGATCATGTGCACATACAAAGTTCTAACAGCAAGGTGGCCCTTGGTCAGGAATCTTCACTATTGTTATAGGTTGTACACACAGATCATCTGGGGAGCAGCAGCACACCCTGTGTATGCTGAGGTCTCACAAAAAAAATCATGGGAATAGAGTGAATAAATGCTCTTGCTGACTGGTAGAGTTGGGGGGAAATCTGACTTGTTGATAGCATAAGCTCAGTACAGGGCTTCCAGTCAGTATGGTTATCCAGTTGCCAGAAGAACTGGAATTTCAGACTGGTTGCCAAAATAATATGCAGTGATTTTCATTTTATAAAGTTCAGGTGGTGGTTTCCCACCGTTTCTCAGAAATCCCCACAGCTGTTCTACAATGGCAGTCCAATCCTGTAGAAGACCCAGGGAGCTGGCAGTTTGAACCAAGAAGAGCCAAGTCTTTGGCTTTAACCACCAGCAGTCCAGTCATTGTGGTGATTGATGGGCCACTGTGAAAGAGCTTTGTCCTGCTGCACACACTTTGGCAGCCAGGAGCAAGTATTTAAGCTCTGTAAGCAGTGAAAGAAAAACTGTGAGAAAGTGCTGTGTACCTAGATGCCAAGAGCTCCAGAACAGCTTTATGGTTTAAGAAACCTCACAATTTTTGTCTTCTACAAAGGTGATGACTTTCTACCTTGAAGTTGCAAAGACTGTAACCTTGAAGAACTTGCCATCCCTCTGTGCTCATGCCGTCCAACCCCAGGCTGTGGTGCCAGGCCAGAACAGAAACAGCAGGTTTTGGCCATAGCTTGGCCCCATAGTGCTCCGTGTTAGCACCGTTTCAGTTTGTGATTCTCTTTTAACCCTGGGGGTTTTTTTCCCTTCCTGCAGATACAAGACAGTATCCGGTGTTTGTGGGTCACAAACCAGGGCGGAACACCACGCAGAGGCACCGGCTGGACATCCAGCTTGTCATGGTCATGAACAGGACCCTCTACGTTGCTGCTAGGTCAGTAGTCCCCTGCTTGGCCGCTCTTCCCTTGCTGCTTCAGAGGAGGAAGGAGAAGATGAGGGATATTCTGAGTTCTCTGCCGGATGTATTATTTTTAGGATTTTCTCACTTGCAGAGAGAGCTTAGCAGCCTGTTAGTAAGAGATATCGGAAACTTGTTAGTCAGTCAATGAAGGTTCAGTTTTGCGAGGTGCTGAGACAGTCCTTTCAGGACTACACACCTCTGCCTTCCTTTGAGTCCAGCAAGAGGGAAGTTGCCACAGAAATTACACAGCCCCATGGAGGAGAGAGTCCATCCTCATCCTGTAATTTTGTTTATGCACACCATTAATGACACATTTTAGAGAATGATTCTGCTGGTACAGACCAGCGTGTTCAGACAAGAGTTATCAAACTGTATCATTGCTGTTTTAGGCATGTTTTTAATATGTTAAGACAAAAAAAAAAGAGGCAAACATGTTTGCTGCTGTTCTTTTGATGCACTCAGCGAGGTTAAGTGAATTTGGTGTCTGGATTTTTTTGGGAGCTGTACTGTGGAGATACAAGCACATGCCTTTTTATAGAAGTTGCATATAGAGCCACCCATTCAGTTTGCATGGCCCAGCATGGTACCGTCAGCTTCAATGGAGCTTCATTGATCTATACAGCTTCCAGCCTGGCACAGGTCAGACATTAACACTTCTTCTCCCTGTCTGTTGTTGGCGAAGGAGACTGGTGATCTTAGAGTGGGAGTTACCTGATGGAGACAGGATAAATGTAAGAAGGGTCCAGATTAGCAAGGATGGGTATTCCATTTTAGGAGCTCTTGGACCCAGATCCTGTTTGGGACCTCCCCGCAAGCTGCCTCTCTGGTAGCAGCTTGTTTCCTGCTGGTTTTCTGGTCCTTCTCCTTCATCGGAGAAATACACACCCTTCTGCGTTGCCACAGAGAGCCAGGCTGTTGCTGCAGATGGGAGAAGTGGTGGGTGGGATGGCCAGGAGGTGAGAGGGAACAGCTGCTGAACAGGCAGCCTCTCACCACCAGCCCTGTCCTCAAAGCCCTTGGCAGCCTCTGGGAGCTGCCTGGCTTCCTTCTCAAACAACCACTCCCCATTTTCTGGGTGGTCGGATGTGTCCTGTGGTGGAGATCTGGCTGTTGACCTCCACTCGGCACCAAGTAATTAGTTGCGTTACACCAGCAGAGTCACTGAGTGCTGTTTGTACATAGTCGTGTCCCTGGCTGCAGGAAGACCACGCTTCTGCCTGTTGACCTGCCCATGCATTGCAGCCATACCAGCTCAGCACAGCTTCTTTGGGCTTCTCACATACGCCAGTTTGTACGGGATCTGGGCAGCAGAGCTCTGGTTTCTCGCTTGTGCCAAGCCCTTGCATCAAGTCTGGGCAAAGAACGTGCATCCTTCCACGGGGAGCTGCGGTGGCGTTGGTTGTAAGGCACAAAGAGCGGGCAGCCCCACAGCAAGGCCTCCCTGCGCTTTGCCTGAGCTCGGGGCTTAGTATTTTTGCTGCATTTAGTGTGATAATGAGCGGGGCGGGGGAGGGGGCTGAAGGGGTTTGAAAGGTGGTGGCAGGATTTCCTCCTTTTCATGGCTGAGTTCCCTTTGCTTTCCTTATTTGTTTTCCTTTAAATTAGGAAATCATTTGCAGTGAGAAGGTGGTAAATCCGCTTTGTGGATTTTGCTCGGCTGTATTCATAGTTTGTTCCCAGACTTGAGATTGACGCAATTAGTCTGTCGCAGTGCCCAGGCAACCGGTATTACATCAGGAAAACCCAGCGAAACATTTTGGGATATGAAACCACTGTGTGCCCAAATTATATAATGAAGGCTAATATTTGAGGGATAGTGCGCGTAGTGGCATGTGAATATGCATTCTTAAATAGTATGTGGCTATGTATTTGTATAAAGCAGTTTACTACAATGAGAGTGCGTATGTACTCCTAGGGTCTAGTGACCTACTAAAAAGAATAAAGACCTGGTCTGTTTTGTACTTACACAAGCCCCAAAAGTCTTCTTACACTTTTTTCCTGTGGTAACACAAAAACTCTTTGACATATTTTTTTCCCTCTGCCTGCAGGGCTGAGAAGCTTATATGATACAAGTTAAAATTCAAAGGTCATTTTTATCTTTAAGTAACAAACTTCAGAAAATGAGTCATCCTTTGATAACTAGTGTGAATGAAAGTTTAAAACTGCAATGCTGCATCTCCTTTAGAGGTAGTTGTAAATCTAGAGACTGAAACAATCAAAGGTGTTTCTCAAAGAGTTTTGTAACAAGATTCATTGAAAACTGTAGCTGACATGAATCTCTTAGCTATCATATCAGATGTTGCTTTCATGCTGGTTTTTTTAGACATTGAAATATAGTGATTATAAGTTTATGTTTGTAGTCAATTATCTGAAAAGTGATCAAAACAAATGATTAAACATTGAGAGCTTTTATTTTTGTGTTGTTGGGTGGTTTGGGTTGGTTTTTTTTGTTTGCTTGTTTTATCCAGCTTTTACTTTTCAGACAGTTTCCTTGCGCAGGAGAGAACTAACTCAGATTTGAGAACCGCTAACACTTTATTACTGAGCGACTGGAGTAGAACAAAATTTCTGTCTGTCAATTGCTTGTCTTGTCACATGGGATATGTGACTCCTGTATTAGCTTTTACCAAATAAAATTCTGTGTCGCTTCAGAAAAGCTGTATTTCATGTTATCAGGCAGAGATATCCAGCCAATATAAATTACAGTAACTCAGCCGAAGCCCATGGAGCTGTGCTGTCCAAATATCTGGCTAGCAGACTGCGAAGGACCAGTTCTGGTTTCTTTTTTCTCGTGGGAAGGGTATTCCCTCGCTGTCTCGCTCACACTCGCCCACCCCCGTGCACACACACCCTTTCCCAAGTTTGCTGTGTCTCCTCCTCCCATTGTCTTGTGCGGTGGCAGCTTTTGTTCGCATTATCTGTCACCCCTCATGTGTACGTACAAAATGGTTTATTGAGCCCGCGGAGCATTGGGGATGGCTCCCTCCTCATTTGCAGTTACACATTTCCAGACGATGCATGGAGTGGCCAAGGGTCATGCACAGCCGGTGGCATTATTTAAATTCCCTTCCTCCACAAGATTATGCCATGGCAACAAAACTCGGTTCTGCTGACTGGAGGTGGGAAAAACGGAAGCTCTAGGATTAAGTCAATTTGTGTTAGAATAACGTAATTAGCAGCGAGCTGTACACATACCACAGCTAGCAGATAGTAGGACTTGGGCAGCAGTGGGAAAAGGAGGGCAAGGACAATCCCGCATTGTCTGTGGTTAGAGGGCCCTCCCCTGAATTTGACAGCTCTTTCGCTGTCTGCCGACATTGTCAGCAACTGTGTTTCATACACGGCATGAGAAAATTATATGTGATTTGCCTGATACTAACCCTCTTTCAGATGATCCTGTACCTTAGCATCTGAGTTTTCTTTGAAATGTTTCTTGAACCAGAAAATAAGTCCCCTGAAGTTTTATTGGGAGCGGAACTAAGTAACTCAAGCCTCATTCTGAATACCACCACTGTATTTTCTAATTGTCTTATTTAAAAAGGAAAAATCATAACCACTGGAAAGCAAGAGTGATGATTAAAATCAAGAGCTGTGCTGGAAGGAGGTTTTTAGAGCTCCAGCCGCACCTAATTTGCAATTCAAGAGATTTTGTTCCCACTTTTATGTAGTAGGAGTGACAGCAACAAAGAGTGATGTACATAAAAAGGGAACCGTGCAGTAATCTATGAAGCTGATACCACGCTAATGGGTAATTTTAGTCCAGCACCAACCCTGACCACTGCTCTGACAGTAAAGTCAGGCAAATTATAAACTGAAGCATTAAACTAATCTTGGAAGTAAATGACAGCTCTGGTTTTACAGAGTCTGGAGGAGAAGAAAACCCACAACTCCTCAGTTTGGCATCTTACAAAGCAAACGGCCTCAAGCACCGTAGCAGACAGTAGATTTTTTAAAAGCCAGTTCCCCACAACAATGCTGCCTCTTTTCTGCACGTGAGAGAAGTGTTGCTTATTCCTCTTACAGCAGTATTTTGTGTTTACTTTGTTGAAGAGGCCAGTGCTGTTTTCCCCAAACCCAATAAAATAAAGCTAACCTTGAGAGCAGGGGTTTCTGAAATGGAAACAGTCTGTACCCTACTTTCAGCAGGCCCCTCCAATGCTGTGGATCATGCTCCAGCTGCACAGCTTCCTGCATTTTGAAAAAAGCCAATGTTATTTCAAGGAAAAATGAGATGCTTAGTCCCAATTTGATGTGGCAGTTACTACAGCGTTGTGGGTTGGTGGGTTTTTTCTTTTCAAATTTTAGGTTCCATACAGAGATGTCCTTGTTCTCAGCTTACACAGAGGAGAATGTTTAAAAATATCTCTTTACCTGAGTAGCTGAGTCTATTTCCTCTTTCCAAGGAGAGATTGGCAGCTAACTATAGAGAGGGACAGGTTCTCAGGAAAACGAGAAAGTAAATGCAAGCAAGAAATGTGAACTTTTTTCAGTGGAGTATTTTACAGTTTAGTTTGGCCACCAGTTTGTGAAGAGAAGAATGATTTCTGGGAATAGTTTTGTGGCTGTCAGCCTTTTGCCTACCATATTGTCAATCAAATTATCACAGCTGAGGTTAGACACATAATTTAAAAAAAAAAAAAAAAAAGAAAAAAAAAAAGAAGAAGAAGCATTAACCTCTTTTTAACCCTGAATGGCTAAATGTGGCATAGTGGCTGCTAGCAGAGGAATCCAGCAAAGGCTGCCTAAGAGCTATTCCAGCTGATTTCTGGATATGCAAAAACATCTGCATGCTAGATGGTGGCATCTACTGTAGGACCTATAGAACAAAAATTATATGAGGCTCATCTCCTTTCCAAAATCCCATTTGTTCAAATAACTGCATTTGGGAAAGAATCTTGCTTTGAAGTTTTGTATCATTTTTCTTTTAATGGGAAGGAAAACAGTTTCTATATGAAAGTGCTTCTCTGGGAGAAGCAGGCGATGCTGCCAGTAATGTTCCCCGGTAAGACCTGTGATCTTTTTTTGAATGGGTTATGGATTATCTTGTGATAGATAGCTCTCTTCATAGAAAATGAACTGTCTGACTACTCTGTTTGACTTTGCATTCATTTGACTTTGTTTACAGGGACCATATTTATACTGTTGATATGGACGCATCACACACAGAAGAAATTTATTTTAGCAAAGTAAGTAGCTTTTATCATCATGCAGAAACCAAGGACACTAGAACAAGCTTCAAATAAATAGGAAGATGACATTGTTTCAAACAACTTGCCAGCGCTGCTGTAAAAACTGTAATAAGCAAGTAAGATGGCATTGCTAATCATATTTGGGGAAAGCTAGAATAGCAATCATGTCCTCTGTGAATTTCTGATAAGTGATTTAGCTGGGCTGATAAGCAATCTGTACTGAAATACAGTGAGGTCCCTGATGGAACATCTGTCAAACATCTATTCATTTATATTCAGCAGTTTTGTATAACAGCTATACTATCTCAATTAAGTATACTGAAACTTTCATCATAAAAAGCAAGTGCTATTTACATATTTTCATGCACACAAATTTTATTCACTCATGCAAGTACTCACTAAATAAAATCTTATTATAACATCACTTTGTAGATGTATTCGCGTTATCTCCATGGGAAGTTACATTCAAACTAAGAAGATCTTTGTCTGCATTACCATATTGTATATTAACATAAGCATACTAGAAATAATCTCCCTTCAGCTCCTTTGCATTGCATTCACATTGTGTAATACGTGCCAAACACAGCCTTGGTCCAGCAGAAGATCGTATGAATTTGGGCATTGGATGATTTCCACTGCAGGACGGGAGGGTGTTTCATTATAGCTATGAATGATTCTGAAGATGATCTTATGCCCAATTACTCATCAAAAAATGAAAGCACAGTCTTGTCTAAGGTGTTACTGTCTTAGGCCACATGTTTTTAAATGAAGTTTTGTTATAATTAATCAGCCGACCACATTTGACCACTCCTGAAACTCACCGCAAAAAAATCCAGGCTGGGATTTAACTGTAATTGTTCTGGGGGAAGAGTGTTAGCAGATAAAGTAAGCAGTGCTTTGATAGGTGGAGGGGGTTCTGAGACTGTTAGCTGAATTGAATTGATAAGAATTACCCGAATTTGATTTCTTTGCTAATCTAAAATGTCATCTTGCAGAATACATATTTCATTTAGAATCCAGTTAGGGTTTATAGTCCATAAATGTTTATTCTGATTTGTAGAACAATATCAAATTAAAAGAAGTGAGCATCCAGTACTTTTAAGAAAAGCACACATATTTTTGAAAGTTGGCCTATTGCTGAATTCCATTGGTTTAGGCTTTAAAAGACAAGGATAGGTTTCTAGTCTAATGAATAGATGGCAACACAAAATTAAGTGAATGCTCCACATCACTGATCTTTCATTGTTGTGGTGAATTAATCATGGAGAAAGGGTGCAGAAAGCTTTCAATAAATATATGTTCAACAGCTAGTGTCCCCTAAGGGACTTCTACTTCTGAAATCAAATGCAACAACCTCTGGTCTCTAATTGATTTCTTTCTTGATCCTTGCAGAAATTGACATGGAAATCTAGACAAGCTGATGTAGACACATGCAGAATGAAGGGAAAACATAAGGTAGGCAATTTTCATTTCTTCTGCATCTGCCACTTTAGTTTAGTTGCTTCACTATTATCTCAGACTGCTGTCTGTGATGTGGAATGGATCATGCCATTCACTTCTTGCCAGTAATTGCTTTTTCCATCAACTTACTGAAGGCTTTAATTTGCAAAAATAGTTTACCTTTAATGTGATAAAACATTACGACAGGAGACACAGCAATATCCTAAAATACTTAAAGCACTGAGGATTTTGGACGTAATGCTCAGTGTACTGATTTTGCTTACCATTGCCTCAAAAACTAAGTGCTGCTGTCCCTCCTCCTGCAGGAATTCGCTGAGAATTATGTGTAAAGCATCAGAAAGTGTGAATGTGTACAGTTGTAGAAGGACTGTTTCTCACACCAATTTTACCCTACTGTAACCTCTGACTAGCACAAGTGGTATCATAATTAGATGCAGACTCTTTGATTCTTTACACCTGCTTCCCCTTCTAGTTAGAGATACTTTGTGCCAATACATTGCATTGGTGATGCTACTGTCTTACAGCAACATCTCTTTAGGAAAGCCAACAGCATTCAAACAAAGTTCACCTATGTGAACAATAGCAAAATCTGAGCTATAAGATGACTATCGTATCTTCAGTTCTTTGTAACCATTTTTAAACCACTAGAATATAAATCAGTTGCGTCTTGCTCATTGTCAGTTAAACATAGTTGAAATAAAGCCCAGAATATCACAGTGGCTACCAGCCAATTTCATTTTAGACCTGACAATGAAATATCATGGCATAAAAATAAAACCAGACACCCAAAATGCAGTAGCTGAAATACCTTTTATTATTTTTCTTCAGGATGAATGTCATAATTTTATTAAGGTTCTCCTAAAAAGAAATGAGGATACATTGTTTATCTGTGGAACAAATGCATTCAACCCATCTTGCAGGAACTACAAGGTATGTGATCTGTTTGTGGGATTTCATTTGTGCCTTCCTTGTCTTTCTGCTGGATTTATTGTGACTATGCTGGCAACAGCATGAGGTCATCATTCAGCAGTGCATCATTTGACTCTGTAGCATTTATCCTGACTTGTTTCAATGCTACAGAGCTCAGTGTTGATTGATTGGATTTCTGAGGATTGCTTGGATTGATTACCTACTTCTTTGCAACTCCAGCACATCAGAGTTTATTGCCACTTTGCATTGCCCTCTATAGGTGCAGAGTCCTTCAGATCCCTGCTTGTGGATGTGGTTGCTCCTCAGAAAGTTCCTCAGCTTGTCACTGACACCCACATAAAGTCATAGACTGATGCTGAGGGTTACCTCTGGGGTAGCACATTGTAGGTGTTGTACTGTTCTCAATCCCAGTGCCAGTTCTGAAGACACTTGAGGGCTTAGCACAGCAAAACCTGGGCAGATTAGTGTTGGGGACCCAGCAGATATGGAAGCTTTGGAGATCCTATGGCATTGTGTGCTGTAAAAGTGATTGACAGCACATCTCCCCAGAGAAAGGTACAGCAGGAGGGTGATGTATTCCTCACTAGCTGGGTACGTGCAAAGCCAAAGCATTATTTAGAGCAGTGTAGAAAACTGTGCGGGTCCGTGGATACTTGACATTAATTCCTTGACCCCAATTTCTTCCTTTGACATAGTGTGTCCCTGTCATCTGCATTGTAATGGAGCCCGTTTATTCAAATATTTCCCATTTTCTCAGGCTTGCATCAGTATAATCTGATATAACCCCCAACAGTGGATGTCTCTGGAGTAGCTTTGAGATGAATTCACTTAGGCCCTTGGTATCCAGACTCTGCTTTTCCAGGCACTGCTGTGTCCCACAGGTCATTTCTCATCCTTCTTCAGGAAAAAGAAAATTCAGCTTTGCTAATGCTGCTTCTGATAAAGTCATGGCACAATTCTCATGCATTCCATTGGGTGCAGAGTTACTGTAAAGAACAGAGAGAAGACATTAACATCCAGGAAAACTACTTTCTTTGTGGTATTCACTGTGACTGCTGCTCTTCCTTGCTCTTTCTGCAATGCTGCTTTACCTTGTTCAGGCACTGTGATGGCTATAGTCTAGGAAACACAGGGGAGAAGCTCAGTGTAGTCTTTTCTTTCAGTCTGTGGAGGAAGAATTAAATTTGAATAAAAACACAAGCCTACGTCTGGTAACTGTGTGGTACAGGTAGCTGCTCTGTTAACAGACGTTTCTTCTTTCCTTCCTTTCCTTGCATCCCACTCCAAGCATGCAACGAAGCTTCATGTTCTCAGTGCTGTATTTAGTCTTCCAGCACGGTTTGTCATTTTTTATCTCTCAATGCCATTAATGCAGCTAACAAATCCCAACCAGTCCTCTTGCGAGAAAGCTGTCTTTTAATGCAAACACAGATTTCCTTGGCATCCTGATGTGAGGGATATAAATGGCCCTCCTTACCTTCACTGCAGGTTTTCATTCCCCGTGGTGCATGGCCTCTGCAGGCTGCCTCACCCATCGCTGGGCTGCGGGGATGGATAGTGATACCTCTGGGAGTCAGCAGAAGGTGTCTCCAACACCTGCCCTGGCTTTTCCTCCATGTATTTCTGCATTATACAGAGAGAGCAGTAGAGATGTTCCAAACAGAAAACAGTGCTGCCCCTCCACACTGGCAGTGGAAGTGTGAATGAGCCTGGGGTGTGGGGCTCTGAGCAGGGAAAAACTGCTCAGGACTGTAACTCGTTTCCTCTCACTATCGCGTGAAATGCTTTTCAGCCCTTGAGTAAACACAACTAATTCCCTCCAGAGTGGGTTTTGACAGAAAGGATACATGACAGAAAACAAATGATGACAAATCGTCCACTGGAGGACTTGGGTGCTGTAATGTACGAGCTAAAAGTTGATTGAAGTAGTTGATGGTGCCAGGTGGGTTATTTTTCATGCTCTGTGAGTCTGTACTGTATGTGATTTATACAGTATGAGCTGCTCAAGCTACTTGAATATGCTAGAAAGATTCTTATTCCCAAAATATGGTAGTATAAGAATCTTAAAGAGATAAGAGCTGTACCTTTCCCCTGTAGTTCACTAAACCCTCTTGAACTTAGCGTAAAGTTGATCTGTGTATTTGTATCATTATCAGCGCCCGGGGTGAATTTATTTCCCAGTTTAAGCCTCAGATTTTACAATTCCCGCACAGATTAATTGTTGCCTGATGGTAAGAGGATTTCTCCGTGACACAGACTCAACTGATGCAGTAAGACTTGGAGAGCATCCTTCTGAGTATGCAAATCAAGGAAGAGAGCACCACTGTTGAGACTAGAGCAGAAGGATCTCCGGACTTTGAGGAGAAAAAATGCACACACAGATAATTGTCCTAGTGTTGTTTCTTCTGACTGCTGTGGCTTGCAGTCTTTTCTGTGTATAAGAGCGCTTCTGTTGGATCACTGTTGAGGATAAATTTTGAATCCCTGCCAGAACCACAGACCACATAGCCTGCTAGAGTTCAACAGGAAGCTTGTGTACAGATAAAATATAGACTGAAGACTTTTGTAAAATGTGTCGGGGTAAGAGTGATTAGCTCCAAAAGAATGCCTCGCTTATTGGATGCAGTCTCTTCAGGCTGATTTTATTTAACACCGTGATTTTTGTTAGGCTATTAATTCATAGTCAGGAGCACAGTTAGAGAAAGCACCTTCCTCCCTGCCCAGAAAAGAAGAAACAGTGTCATAAGCCTTATCCTGGGTAAGAATTTTTGTTTCTCTGTCTGAGGAGCTCCCTTCCATTTTTCAGATGGATACCCTGGAGTTCCTTGAAGATGAATTCAGTGGAATGGCCCGGTGCCCGTATGATGCAAAGCATGCCAACGTTGCGTTGTTCGCAGGTAAAGTAACACGGATAAACTTTTTGCTTTCTGTCCTACAGCCCAGGCCTGCCACAGCGCTGTGTGTCTTGAGTCCAGAATGCCAAAATCTAAAAGATGGCAAAGGGAGTAAATAATGAGTAAAAATAGGGGGCATAAGGAAAATTGCCATCACAGAAGCCTTCCCTTCTTTGGGATTAAGTTCGCTGTCATAAACATTGCCTGAAGCCTCAGTTTCCTGGTTCAATATTTCAGTATTTCCTGGATTCGTGTTAATATGATGCCAGACCAGTGTGAGGCACCATTTCTGACTGCATCCAGCTTCTGCGAAAGTCAAGGAAAGTCAAGGCTTGTGTGAACTTTAATGAGGAGCAGGCAGGATATGCTCTTTAACAACTCTAAGCTTAAGTTAACCTTCATAATAAAAGGAAGTTAGGGAACATGCTGTGATGTGCCCTTTTCTAGATCTAGAAGGAACTGGAAGGTGATTTTATTTTAAAGCAGAAAACATCTCAATGTGGTGTTAACCAGCTGTTGTAGACAGAGGCGAGAAGTGTGTTGGTTAATAATGATTCTGCAGGCAGCCAAATACAGTTAACTCTGATTTCTGCTACAACAGTTAAAAAAAATGAGTGGTTATTAATGGGGTTACTTTGGGCTGTTGATTGTGTGGTATTTTTGTAGGTCTCTTCACGAATTCCTGATTAAATTGTTTCTTTATTGAACTTCTCTTAGGGTGAACCCTGCTGATCTTTTCTTAGATTTTGCTGTAAAATAGGTGGTAAAGATAATACAGAAGTCACCCATGATAATGTCGGTCCCCTTCAGCAGGTGTCATGCTAGAAAGCAGAGCCTGGGAGCTCACGTGGAAATACTTCAGCTTTTCCTCTGAAGATTTAAGAGTGTGCAAGTAACTCAGCCACTCTCAACTGAGTCTGTGACCAAAGGGTTGTATTAAGCTCTACTGTGTTTGAGGTAGCATCATCTGCCTCACAAAGGAGAGATTTTATAGCAGGTTGCAGTGTTATTATTTTTTTTCACTCTTTATAGTTTAATTAAATGGGTCCTTTTGTTTCAAAAATAATGGTGATGATGATGGCAGTAGTATGTGATGTCTTAATTACAGTCAAAAGAACATAAAGTAGGAATTCTCAGATCGTAGCAGGTAATTCATAAACCATGGAAAGAGAGGGAAACCTTCAGAGAACGATTTATCCCATGTGTCTCAGATTCCCTGTCCTTAGGGCAGTCTGAATGACCTTTCAGAAGGGCCTTTCTCATTGTACTGGCCAGGAGAGCGTTCAACTTAACGTAAACATTTACCTTGCACACAGCTGAAGTTTGGTAACAAGACTCCCACTCTGTCACTGGAGAAACCCTCACATTATTTGAAAATAAAAAGAATATTTATAGAAATGATTACACTCTTTCATGATGATTCAGAATAAATCTGATAGTGTTCAAATAAATTAATGTAGAATATACCCTGTAAATCTGCTAGCTTCAAAAAATCACTGTTTCGTATGCCATACATATTGATACCCATGATAACTTTTCAGAGTGAAAAGCAGTTTCAGAGCAGTTTGGGGCACTAATCCAGCAACTCATCTGAGTCTGTGGGGTGCACTTACATGAATATGGCTCTTCTTGCAGCCTGTAAGCTATTACAGCTGATGTGTGCGAAGTGTAATTGGTCACATGGTCTTCAGGAACTTGGCAGGAAAGAAACGTGTGATTGTATTAACATGAGTTCAGACATCCATATCTAAACAATTCAGCTTTTTATTCTATTTTAAAATTGTTTTTAGTATCTGCTTTTTTTGTAATTATTTTTTTCTGGTTTTGCTAAGAAAAAAAGGCCATTTTTAACTAGCCAAATAATGATGGGAATTGTGGGGCTCAAAACAAAGAGTACAGTCCTGCTAATAAAAAACAGTCTGATTTTTAAATCTCGAGCTGAAATGAAACGTTGTCTGTAAGTGCAATGAGGAGAGCTTGGCTAATAGAAGCCTCTCTGCTTTGTCCTGGGTACGTCCTCTGTGCCGGTGCCCTCAAGGCCCAGCACCAACATAATTTCTGTCAAAGGAGATGTAGGCCATTCTGATCTTTATGTAGATACAACAGAGACACAAGTTGCCATCCTGCTGCCGCCATGCTTGTTCTCCTGCCAGATATCCTGTTCCAGGATCTGTCTCACACATGAAAACAGCCCTGTGCAGTTACTGTGACCTGCAAACAGATTAGACAACAATTATCATTTAAAAATGGTGTTAGAGTTCATGCTTTTACCTCCTGATAGTTTTGCATCTTTTGGTTGTCCTTGGGGTGCCATTTTGTAGAACCTGTCTTATCGCTTGTCCTCCAGTTCTTTAAGAGAGAGAGGAATGCACACGTCATGCGGGAAATGCCTAAAATGCATTTTAGAGAAGAAACATAGATAGGGAATCCCCCTGCATCTCTTTGCAACCCTGTTTCGCCTGGGCTCCCTGCACGCTATTTAATTTTTTGCTAGTGATCTTTGGCAGAAGAGAAGTGCTCTCAAGGGGAGAAATTTGCATAAGTGTCAATTAGCTGACAGTCCCTAAGACCTGTCTGGTTTGCCCTCCCAGTTAAAACTAACCGTTCTGTCGTGGCTTCTCCGTATTTATTTTGCTCATATACATAGGCAGAATTTATGAGCATTGAACCAAAGGCATGTGCAGGGAAACTGAAATGCTAGGGTGGTTCAGTATGACCTGCCCAAACTGGAGAAGAATGATTCCATAAGGTTTCTTCTCCCACAGCATCCCTCTGAAATTACGATTTTGAGATCTGGTGACTTGCTTGTTCAGGGCTCAGTCCCATTTGCCTAGCTGGATTTTTTTCAGTGTTCCTAAGGAGATTGTGGTGATTTCATTTGCCCATCTCATTTGACTGGTGAGAGAAAGCGATTATATTATTTCTAATGCTCCTCCCCTCTTCTTTCCTTCCTCCCCAGAGGGAAAGCTGTATTCTGCCACAGTGACCGACTTCCTTGCAATAGATGCAGTCATATACCGGAGCCTTGGAGACAGCCCAACCCTGCGGACAGTTAAACATGACTCAAAGTGGTTGAAAGGTAGGTAAACAAACAAAACGAAAAAAGCAGCATCTCTGATGAGAGTCTTGGATTCCTGACAGACCTCTGTGTCATTTCATTTCACTAATGCTTTCTGGCAGAAAGAAGGAACTAAATTACATCTCGTACTTAACACTGATCTGTTTATCTCTTTCCCTCTTCTGCTGACCCCAAGTTACTGGACCTGACAGAAACTGTGAGCATGGTAGCTCAGAATATATATTCCAGCGAGCTTTCCAAGCTGAAATCCATCGGTTTACAGCTGTTGGATGTAAAGGTTGTAACTTGCAGGGCTCGGTGTGCTTGGGCTGTGTTTGAAAATACTCCTGCACTAGGACTGTGTTAGGTATCAGTCAAGGCTTCGTGAAGTATAGAGGGTTTGTCCTGGAACATTAAGATTCATCAATGAAAATAAAATAATGGGAATATTGCACAAAGCCTTTCCTTTATGATTCTTACGGACTGTACAGCTGCCATTGAATTAGGCAATTTCTGCGCTCTAAATGCCCTCATTGTTCAGACCGGTGCTGTTTAGTTTCACGTAGGCGTTATGAATAGTTAGCATTTGGAGTGATTTTAACAGTGAGTAAAGCCATAGTTTGAAGTCTTTTTCTGCATGCAGAAATGTTTTGCCAGGTGTCGACTTTAGCTGTCCCACTTTGCTTGGTGCTAAAGACACGTGTGGGCAGAAACAGTTAAATGGTTTGTTGTTCCCTCCACACATAGCCTGTATGCCGTAAAGAGGACTGCTTGGACCCCTCAGGCATGCCATTATATATTAGCTCTTTACCTTTCCTCGTACTCCACACAAGGCAGACCTATTAGTGGCAAACACTTAACTACCTTGCAGTGACGTTGCGCAGGCTTGTTCCCAGCTATCCTGTCCCCAGACAGTGGTTCTTCTGCGGTGGTGATGTTGCTAGTTCTGAAAGCTGCACAAGTTTGTCTAATGTGGGCATTTCACCTTTGGATGTTTAGCGTGAATGTGTTTGGCGTTCCTTTGCATGCTATATGCTGTATGTGGTGCCTAAATAGCATGTCTTGGTTTGTTGTTTTTTTTTTTTCTAGAACCATACTTTGTCCAGGCAGTGGACTATGGCAATTACATTTACTTCTTCTTCCGGGAGATAGCAGTGGAGTACAACAGCATGGGGAAGGTAAGGGCAAAACATTGCCTTGAATGACTTTGTCAGATTCAGGAGGAGGAAAACATGTGCTATTCTTGGACCAATGCTGTTAGGAGTGACCTTGAAATGAGAACCATAAATCATGATGACAAGGTCATCATTTTGAGAAGATTCCTATCGCTCAAGCCAAAAGGGTGGCTGTAGTGAAACATTGCACTGTCTTGAGAGGAAGCAGGGTGGTTTTACAGTGACGGTTTATGCTGGAATCCCTTTTCTCAAATCCTAAAAAGCACAAGGCAAATGTAGTTAGTTCAGCGTAGTAGGTAATTGTTAAAAATGGATTCCAAAGCAAGGAGGTATTTTTCTTTAAGAAATCTGAATTGGAGTGCTGAGTAAACAGGGGCAGGAATTTTGTGCTCTGCCGTTCTGCAAACAATAATTAAACACTTTCTGTGTTTTTGCTAATTTCACAATACAATAGCTTTCTGACTAAGCAGTCAGAAAAACTGACCAAGGTCACAAAGGTGGAGGGCAGGAATAAAAGCCCAGCAAGATTTGCATAGTTTTTAAGTGCTGAAAACACAAGAGTCAGAGCAGGCAGCGTGGGTTGGAGGGATTGTGAATATAAAATGTGCTTTTGTTTGGGGAAATAGAAAGCTAAGCAGTCTGTATGGAAATGAGTTTTATATGGGTTGAGAACAGATCTCCTGAAGGATTTATGGCTGTATAGTAAATGCCACAGCCTTATCTTTTATAGCACACTGTTCCAAAGCTGAATTTTTCTCTGTTTCTTATTTGTCACAGATTATGGAAACGTGGGATTAAATTAAGCACCTTGCTGTGTTATTCCAACTCTTTTAAAAGCAGAATTCCAACAAAGTCTTTCAGTTCAAACAAACATTTCATTTTTTCACTTATTTTTGCTCAACTCCTTCCAGGTAGTTTTCCCAAGGGTGGCTCAGGTTTGCAAAAATGACATGGGAGGATCTCAGAGAGTGCTGGAAAAACAGTGGACTTCCTTTCTCAAGGCTCGTTTGAACTGCTCAGTTCCTGGCGATTCACACTTCTACTTTAACATACTGCAGGCAGTTACAGATGTTATCCATTTCAACGGCCGGGATGTTGTTTTAGCAACCTTCTCCACTCCATATAATAGGTAATAGGCGCAATAACCTTTTACCTTCTGTTTCCTTTATGTTTTGCTTTTCACTGCAGTTTCTTTTTACTTTATGAAGGTAGAAGAAGTGATTGCTCATACAATGTAATTATTATGTATCACGGGCCTACCGGTAGTTTGTGTTTCGCTTTAAGATACGCTGGTATTGCTTACTGCATTTTATATGTCATAATTTAGAGCAGCTTTCAGCCATTTACTATCTGGACGCGTTCCTTGGATGGACTTTTCTTTACATGGAAATAATTCAGACCGGCCCCCAAGAAGTTTCGCAGCATGTAATTTGCAGAATGTTATTCCATAGAGAAAATACAATATTTTTTTTTTCTCACAGAGGAAGGACTGAATCTGTCCTGTTTACATCTAAACCCCCAAGAACCACTTCAGAACTCTTTCGCTTTACTTCATGCATCCCTACTGACTCTTACATTTTCTCCTGGGAGAGCCAAGATCCTAAGCTGTCCCGCTGGCTGGGGAGGAGGGTCCCCAGAACACCTGTATTTCATTGTTCACAAGGTTTTCCAAAAGCATCTGTTCATCTGGAAAGAATTTATTACCACTATGCATTATAACATGTTTCTCCAGAAGTTACTAGAAGAGTAACTGTATCTAATTATTGAGGCTCCCAGAGAAGTTAAAAAAATAGTAGCATTCTAATTAAAAAATATATTGCTGTTTCACAGAGTAACATTTGAGCTGAAAGGGGAACTTTATTGCTGAAATTCATCTGGCTTTGCTGTACACTCACCACCTCTTGTCAAAGCCTGAGCTCAGTGAGGTCATGCACAGAACTGACTTCAAATGAGAGTAAGCCCAGGCCTGTAATGTATAATGGCTGCTTTTGACATTGAAACGATAAGAACTGCAATGGAATAATTATGCCACCAATGGTGAATACAGGCTTAAATTAAGATGGTCCCTTTTTATGCAAACTGGCTTAATGAAAACAAGTGAACAAACAGATTCAGCATCAGAAAATAGTTTGTGTCTTGAGATTATCTCAAAGTTTAGATTGTCCTCCCACTCTGCTAGAATTTCCTGTGGTGTGTCATGAATAGTACTTTTCCTTAAACCCTGCGTTTTAAAATCTAAGTACTTGGTGTTAAAATCAAGGTACTATTTTATAGGCCCCAGTTTTTGCCAGACATTGAAGAGGACAGGAAGGTGCATAGGTTTGGAGACACCTCATTAACAGACCTACCTCTGACATGGATGCATCTCGCTCATTCCTAGTCCACTGAGGAAAAGTTGCAACACATGTCTTTTTTCTCTGGAACAAAGCTTCCCCCTAGAGTGAGCTGGAAGGGATTCCCCAGTCTAACCTGAGGTCACCTAGGGTAGGAGCTAGTGGTGGGTTTTAGTCCAGTGGTTGGGAGATGGCTTGGCTGTGACCCACAGTACTCCATCCTTACGGCTTTATCACACTGTGGACCCGCGAACTTCCATCCTTAAGAGTAAAAGCTGTTGCAATCTTCTACCGCAGCAATCCCTCCATCGCTGTGTAGATATGTGTTGAGCACAGTTCTCAGCGCTTTTAGATCTGTATAGCCCACCTCAAGATTTTTGGGTTGCTTTTTCTTTAGGGCTTAATTCAGCAAAGTGCAAAATCTTCTACCTGGAGTGGGTCTTGAGGTGTCTTTTAGGGTGAGGTCCTGTGTATGGACAAATACACTCTTGACCCAACTCTTACATCAACATGCATATGGCTGCCTCCATTTAAAACTCTTGCTGTGTAATATCACATTAATACAGAGCTTTGACGTTTCCTTCCAAGTAAAAACACCATCTGTGGAGATCAAAGTAAGACTACTGTCTCCCTACTTGTTGTTTCCTTCAGTTTTGAAACCTTTTAATATTCAAACAGTTATTTTTCTATCAATTTATGTACCTTTATGAGTTTAGTTTTATTCTCTGTTAACAGTATTATAGTTCCTACATTTTTTCTTTGGTGTATAATAACCTACTAGCTAAAAGCCAGATTGAAAGCCTCAGCCAGCTGGGTTCATGCTATTTACCTGATAAAATCAAGCGGTGAAAGTCAGACACAAATACAGTAGTTCATATGTAAAAAAAATGAAAGGCGGATAAATGAATAATTCATGCTTCCAAGTGACTGACCATGGGAAACCCCTAAGCCTTTCAGAAAGTATGTAGGTAAGGATATAATTACGTTTAGACAATGCTATCATGCAGCTGCATGCAAATAATCAAAACGTTGAAATTTACAACTTTATAATCTAAAAATAAAATTGAATTTGCTTCTATAAGCTCTTTACACCTCATTGAGTTAAGCAAATTCCTGAGCATAGTTAACTCCTTTCCTTTGGGAAAACGTGGTGGAGATCAGGCTGTGGGAGGATGGAGTAATAATATGTAAATGCCAGGTCAATGGCACACTGCAGCATGCTCCCAGTTTGATCAGCACCAACTTCTGAACTATCTGCAGTGTTTCTGAGGCATGACAGGACTGCGAGAATTAATACCGAGAGCTGTTGTGACTATTTCCAAATAATGGACTCTGAATGAGATTGGCTATTACTCCTCGTGCATCGCCAGTGGTACCCAGAGTTTCCCAGATTCTTTCCCTTCTTCAAGATTATTGGAATTGTTTCTTTCTATAGAGGCTTTTGAAACAAATTGTGCTGGCAGGAGCCGCCTGCTGATTGGTATATTTGAGGCTTTTCCACAGCACTGGCTTTTCCTGTCAATGCTCAGAGGTTACAGAGTTCAGAATTGGGTAGCCTGTGACAGGAAGACTTCTATACAGCATGTTTTTCACTCAAGATTTTATGCATAACTGCAGAATGAGTAACAATTTCTGGGAAATGTCACTTTGCAGCATCCCTGGCTCTGCAGTCTGTGCCTATGACATGCTTGACATCGCCAATGTATTTACTGGGAGATTCAAAGAACAAAAGTCTCCAGACTCCACATGGACACCAGTTCCTGACGAACGAGTGCCCAAGCCCAGGTATGTTTCATATATAGTGATCCTGTTCTGTTCCTGCATGCAGAACAGAGGGTTTTGGTAATTTGGGCAGCCTTGTAGGGTGCAGATAGATACAGTTGAAGGTACATGTTGTAACAGTAAAATAGAAGTTGAGTTGCATTTGGATATAAGGTATGCAAGTGAGAATTTTTCCACTTTAACAAGATTTGTGTAACATAAATCAGGCCAGCGTCAGATTCACTTGGTCAGAATAATTTATCACTTAAGAGTGGTGTGAGTTACACACCTGTTGCAAATTGGTTCGGTAATGGATATATCTCATTACAAAGCCTGCACCAGTTCTGCGGTTTGCTGTTCTGCAGTTAACATGCAATTTATGTGCCACAGAGGATGCATCATGTAGAGAAAAAAACAGAATTCCATCAAAATGGAGATTCAGTTTACCGCATTCCTCCTATGAGTTGTTTTCCCTGCTTCCACTTCGCTTCTGTTTGCATGTGGCTCCTCTATTACGCTCTCTTCATATTTCGTGCAAGCACCCATTTCATACAAGTTGCTGTTGACTGCCACTTGTTAACTCATTTACACCAGTGGCATTTTGCTCTGAGAATATGATATGAATGTAGATAAAGCAAATTCATTTATCTCAGTCACGCTCTACCACTTTAATGTATGTTTTTCATTGCTTGTGATATCTTACATAACGTAAAAGAAAAACACATCTGAAGCTCTGTGGTGGCAACTGAGCTTCTGCCTAAACCCAAATTTGGCCCATCATGTTTTAGAGGTGCCGAGTATAGCATTCCTGTGCTGTCTTTATTCTGAAGTTGTCACTCAAGAGAAGAGCCTGGAGGTGACTGGAAAATCTGGTAAAATCCATGTCTGTTTTTGCTCTGAGCCTTAGTAAGGCACCTGCTAGCTCTGTTGGTGGATTTTCTTCTCATTTTTGCTGTGTTTCAACAACTTGTTGACATGATGGGCTGCCTCGGTAGTGCGAGGCCGTACAAGGGCTCCAAGGTCCTTTGTTTTCAACTTGCTCAGAGAGTTTTGGCAGGAAAGCGGAAAAGGAGAATAAGGGATCTTCTCTTTCCATGGGAAGGAAGAAGAGAAAGTTGCATTATGAGTTTGCAGGATGAGCCAATAGCAGGCTAATGGTTATGATGAATATGGGGTAATACTGCTCCCTCTAAGGCAGCAGGAGATAACGTGAACTGAACTGGTGAACACTGTTTCATGTAACATTTGGCCATCAATCTGCTTAATAGAAGTAACCATTACTTCTAACTCATGTTGCAAATGCATGAGAGGCACAAGACACCTTTGAAATAAGTTCATTTTTATTTGGATATCTCAGTATGGTGCAAAAACATTAGAGCTCCTACTGATCCTAACATTTCTCAGAAACATACCAGAGCCTTTCAGGGCCCTCACTTCCCTTTTCGGCCGAGGTGCACAGCAGGGTTTACTCATTTTTATGTTTACTCAATTAAACCAGTTTTGAGATTAAAGCAGGATTAATCCAATCATGTAATTAGGATTTAGGAGGAAATAGGCCTCCAGTTTAGATATACAGCAACTGTAGTGCCACTGTGCCAGAAAGCGTAGGCTGCTCCGTAGAGTTCTCTGGGAATGTCTCCTCATGAATCAGTGCCCTTGCAAGGACCTAGGAGACCAGTGATGCCTTGGTTTCTCCTTCTGTCCCTCTATTGCTAATTCCATATGCAGTTACAAGACAACCAAGATATTTTGGATACAGAGAGGCAGAGCACAGTGTCTCTGCATGTAGAGTTCATTGTACAGCTGTGTGGGACCAGACTCATTGACCCAGCTAGTCCCCTCCAGTCTTACGCTACCTTCCTACATAACATTTAGTTACCCAAGGTTTGAATATTTATCTGAATTTGGGCGACAGGAATGATAGGACCAGCACTATATTTTGTTCGAGTTTGCTTTACTCCATTGATATCAGTGGCTCTACCCACGTCAGAGCAGACAAAAATTGGACACTGCAGCATGTTTATGAGTGGGTGGTCCGTCTTTCATCTTCCCATCTCACAGTGGCTCAAAGGCTTCAAGAATCGTAATGCTCTAGGAAACGGGATCAAATGGACATTTTATAGGAGAAAATAACCCACAAAATATTACAAACAGGCAAAGCATTTTGCAGCTTCCTGTGTAGCGATGGCCTGTCCAGGCAGGAAAGTTAAGTTACCTCCGAGGAGCAGAGGAGATTTTAGGAACAGGTTGAGCAGATTTGCATTTAAGTTGTCAAAGAATGATTAGATAACATTTCAGTAAAAGTCCTCAATGTGCTGGCATACTTAAATTGTCTCATCCAAATTGGAAGAAGGGTAAAATCAGTGTTTACATGGATGACTTCTGGGTTGCCTCCTCCAACAGTCCTCTTTCTATCAGACAGGACTGAAAGCAGCATTCTTTCACACATGCTAAAAAAATGAACTTCCTTCTTTATGTTAGGGACTGCTTTTATTCCAGGAAAGAGCAGTCAGCTAGACAAGTTACAGATCAGAAAGCACTTGTGCCAGTGGGCAGCACCAAGCCAAATGCATACATGCAGTGATTATGTTCCATGTGAGTGGATGAACTACAGACTGTGTGTATCATAGTCCTGCTGAAGAAAAGTCTTTGTGCTTTTAGGTGTCATGTTAAGTCCTTTTGAGTGAAGGATGGAGCAGGATTTTAGTCTTCCCCTGAGGGGCTGAACAGGTTCCACCAGACTTCTCAATCCTCCATTTAAACCCTTGTAATACGCATCAGATTTCACTGAGGGCCTCATTAGAAAAGGAGATTTGCACTAGGCACCAAATAATTGTTCTGGCTTTATCCTCTTGTTTTATTTAGGCCCGGTTGCTGTGCTGGCTCTACATCATTAGAAAAATATGTAACCTCCAACGAGTTCCCAGATGATACTCTGAACTTCATCAAAACACATCCACTAATGGACGAGGCTGTACCTTCCATTGTCAATCGACCCTGGTTTCTGAGAACAATGGTCAGGTATGTACCTGCAAGTGGACTCTTGTCCTCATCATAGCTGTCAATTTGTGCTAACAGTCTTGCTCAGGATACTCTCAAACTCTGTAAACATCCTTGGTATGCTAGGCATGAATCCAGCTAGGAACGATGGCAGCGCTGAGCAGATGCTGCAGAACTCCCTGAGCAGCTTTCAAGATAGGAAAAAACTTCAGTCCTTTCCAACCACGCTGTGCTGAAACCAGATCTCAGAGGAAATGCCGTGCAGGGAAGGTTGACCCGCCTGTTGGCTTATGGGTCAGTGTTTGAGACAGCTCTGTAGAAAACTTTGGGCAAGGATCAGTAGACAGCCCAGGGATATGTACACAGGATACAAACATGTCTGCCAGGATATGTTCACAGGATGTGGAGATGTCTGTCGGGATATGTACTGCTATGTTTTAATGTTTACAGAAGTGTACAGGCAGAAGTAATCACATAATCTGTATCCTTTCTATGGCAACAAGAGAAAAATAATAATGAAGAGATTTGAACAAAGACTCATAAATCAGCAAGCCTCAAATACACCATCCCCTTCCTATCAAAATATGTTCCCACTCTCTGCTGTGGTCACTATACCACTTATCTACCCTCTGGTTGTGAACAGAATAATGTGACTAACTTCTGCCATATTTTCCTCTCTTCCTCCATACAAGGGTAGAGTTTTGTGCTAGGCAGTGTTTAACTCTGGAAGGGTCTGACTACCGTATCGTCTGCCAGGTTTTTATGTCAGGTTCTGTACTTCCAACCAAAGACGAGAACTGCAAGCTCTGCAGAGTGTTTTCCTTTGATCGCCAGTACCAGATAACTGGTACCAAATTACCAGTACTTGTTTTCAATAAATAGTGTCATCCCAAGGTTCAATGTAATCTCAGCACTGAACTCGCTTATTGGTGGTTATGTGATTATTTTTAGTGAGGTAAAATGGTGTTTAGCGTCTCACTATTGCACTGGCACAGCTTTTCCTGCTAAAAAGAAGTTGTATATGTATCAGTTATCATTATTGCCGCTTTTAATGTGACAGTTCTTGAAATTAAAAAAAAAAAATTACTGTGCCGATTTTCTTTCCCTGCCTGAAGAAGTCACCAGGCTAGTACTTTGCTTTTGATTGGAAGGATAATTCCTAAATGGCCTCAGACTCTTAGCACCCCTTTAGCTTTCTGCAAACACTTCTGCTTGCTATTGGATATATGGACATGCAGGCAAACAGACAAAAATTCCCCACCATTTGATGAGCCAAACTGGTACGGTCTGTGTTGACTTACAGGGTTATTCAGCCAGGAAAAGTGCTTAAATATGTTACATGGTTGCTAGAAGGCTACCACCACACAGTCATCTGAAGTGGAAAAAATCAGAAAACAAATGGCAATCTAATCCTGAGTGATGCAAAATGCTGCATTGTTATTCTAGATACCGCCTGACCAAAATTGCCGTGGACTCTGCTGCTGGGCCGTATCAGAACTACACCGTGGTTTTCTTGGGATCAGAGAAGGGAATAATCCTGAAGTTCTTGGCACGGACAGGAAACAGTGGTTTCCTAAATGACAGCCTTTTCCTGGAGGAGATGAACGTTTACAATCCTGAAAAGTGTGTATCTGATTCTTTGTACTCATGTATGGGTGACTTTGAACTTCCGATTTCCCAGAGAGTAGGTTGTCCCACGAAAAGGGAAGTGGTTAGAGAAGCCAAGTTTTTTGAGTAATTTTAAATTGTTTGGGGAGGGGATGTCTGCTTATCAGTCTCTACATTGCAATAAGATTTTTTTTATTCAGTATGTGTAGAAAATAGCCCATCCTATGCAGCAGCTGATGGATAATTAAAAGTGAAATTCTGCAAAGGAAGATTAATTTACTAATCCTATAAAAAAACCCTGATTCCTCTCCAAATAACTCAACAACCAGCAAGCAGCTCTCCAAGGGAAATTTCCTGCATTTCAGCCTTCCTCAAATATGCCTAAGGGGGCTTTGAAGTGGGCCATAATCATGCAGAAATTTCAGCTACTTTGAGTGCTCAAGAAGAATAAACACAAAAAAATGAAGGGCCCTCAGAAAGCTTGTCTGGTGTGCCACTTCTTATTCCCCTGTCCCATGCATTTTTAATATTCTCTGGTATGTTTATCAGTGGTTTTAGTGGCTATTGTATATTCTTTTTCCTTGGCTTGTTCAGTTCCACCTTTCTCAGGGTTTTTTTTGTGGGAGGTTTTTGTGGGTTTGGGTTTTTTTTCAGCTTGAGGAATCATTAAGTTTTCATCTGGTTTCCCAGCAGAACTCATTTATAACTTATCTCACTTTTTTTCGAATCAGGTGCAGCTACGACGGCGTGGAGGACAAGCGGATTGTGGGCATGCAGCTTGACAAGCCCAGCAGTGCTCTGTACGTCGCCTTCTCCACCTGTGTCATCAAGGTCCCCTTGGGACGTTGCGAGCGTCACGGCAAATGCAAAAAGTACGTGTTTTCTGGTGGCTGTCAGAAGCCCGTGCATCAGGCGTGGGGAAGGCGGGAGCGCTCATGAATGCCACCTTGTGCTCTTCTTTCTCGAGGGCCTGCATAGCGTCCAGGGACCCTTACTGCGGATGGATGAAGGAGAGCGGGGCATGCACACAGCTGGTCCTTGGCTCCAAGTGAGTAAGGGCTCTGGCTGGATGGGACGTGAAGCTCTGGCGGTGGCACCGGGCGGTCTTGGGCAGAGCAATTTGAAACACGGGGCTCTTAGGGAAGGAAGAATGTGGGAAGTGTTTGTTTTCTACCTTATTTGCATCCACCTCTGAAATGTCTCGCAATTTTTTTTGATGTGAACTCTCAGCTGATTGGTAACTGGTGAAGGAGGAGGAAGAAGAAAATGAAAGAGCAGTACTAAGGTCCGCATGTTATTGAAAGGAGGGAAGTGGATGGGTATGTCTGGATCAGCCCACACTGGAGCCATCACAGCTGATTAAAGAGGCAATAGAATCCAAATTAAATTACTGAAGCAATTTGTCCACTGAAAACAAAACCAGTCCTTCTAATTTACTGTACATTACTAAGAGGAATCACAGAGCACCGTAAGAGCTTAAAGCAGATTTGGAGAAGTGCTGGATCTCCCCTTGCTTAACAGTAGAATTTAATTATTTTATAATAATGAAAGTCTGTGAAGGTTTGTTTAAATGTGGTTACTAAAGCCTCCTTGCAGGGAACAGGTCCGCTTCAGAGCTCTCGTTTGTTGGCCATATCTGACACACCTCATGCTTGCCCACTCTGAGGTACTTTGTCAAGGCAGTGGTGTAAGTGCAGCGCAAACGTCACACAACCGTGATAGCCCCACAGCCAGCTCCACTTAAGCCTGCTTCTGTACAGGTCTTCAGTATATAATGGAAAAGTTACCATCGCTGAGTTTATGTCTTGTTCTTAAATTGCTATTTCAATTCAAATTGTTTTCTCCCCTGGGGATGCTATAGCTATATCTGTCTGTATACGCTTTACTCTGAGAGTGTGGACTGTTCCTTACTGGACATTTGGTAGAATAATGTTAAAATGCACCTGTGTCCGTATCAGGTTTTCTCAGCAATCCCAAAGTGCTTGAGTCTTTTTGGACTTCCATGGCAAGTTGTGGGGGACTTCTGTACCTTACTCTTAAAAGTAGCTCCCGTGTTTATCAATAGATCCATCGAGACAGAGGCAGCACAGCTTGCAGTGATGCAGTCCAGAGACAAGCAAGGCAGGTCACGCTCTGTTCAGCGCATAACACTTAGGAAGGGGGTCCAGATCAGCTGTGAAGATGTCTGGTGAGCTTCTAAAATAGCCAACAGGAAGCAGAGATGTTAGATGCCCTCCTGGAGTAGGTAACAGCTGAGCAGGGGTTTTAAGAACATGGAGCTGGGAATGAGGTGCTTGCAAGGGTGATTATGCTTCAAGGGCAGGATCCTAACTAACGTAGACGAGGGCTTATGTTGGACGTTTTCCAAGGTTCTTATCATTCACCTTTGACGGTACTGGAAGTTGGAAGAAGAGCTTCACTAGTTATCCAAAATCACAGGCAGAGGTTGGGAGTGTAAACTGGGCACATCAGCTAGAAAACCCTGTGAGTGTTTTTCAACAGAGCCCCTTGAGTTCAGTGGAATGCCTTCTGTGGACTGGAGCTTACGCCCTGCAGCCTCATCCAGCGCAGTACCTAAATGGTTGCTGAAATGCAGGTTGTTTTCCCCCAGCATGATACCTACCCAATGGGTTCACTTCCTTCCCATGTCAAAGTATCGGCACACCTTGTCTACTATATGGACAAGTTAAGACAGAATCAGAAGTGCTCCTGATAATATCATATATTATAGAGTTAACAGTTTAAAAAGTATGAATCTGTTTGCCTCCCTTGACAATGAGCAGTGGATTTTAAAAAAGTAATAATAAAAAGACAATGCATCATCAGAAGCCAAGAAATCATTACACAACTCAAATGTCTATGTTGCAATTTTTCAGCCTTTGCATGGAAGTTGCGAAGAAATGGACGGTTTCATGATGGGGCCTTATTTCAGTTGCACATGTAGTAATTTCTTTCTGGTAGTGCCTGTGACTGTTGTTATTCTTACTGTTTTGTCTCTTTCTATTATTTAGACTGGCATTTGAACAGGACATAGAACATGGCAATACAGATGGCCTGGGTGACTGCCAAAGTAAGCAAAGCTTTTACCTTCTATTTACCATGTGTCACAGCGTCCTTCTGAATGCCTCAAACCACCATTACCTGTTGGGCGTTCTTTTGTGGCAATGTAAGCCACAACAGGGACAGCAACTGCAACTAACGATGCAGGTTCAGAAGAGGAACGGTTGTTTAAATGTATTTAAAGAAAATAGTCCAGTTGGTGGGATTTATACAAACACCAGGCTTCAAAGCAGTTACATAGTGAAAAAACCTCAGTTCCAAAGGATATTGATTGTAGCAATGGCATAATGAATTGGGTGTTCATTGTCTTTATTAGCCATGGTGGTTGGGTTGTTTATGTGGATGTACAGACGTGGCTTCGTTTCCTGCTGTAGACTGTGACTTGGACTACATTCCTGTGCAGGACAGGGAGACAGTGAAATGTATCTTCAGCTCTGGATCTGGATCAAGAAGTGGGAACTACTTAGTTTGTGAATCTTAGTGGATTTTACACACAGGCTGGACAATGTAGTGGTATTAAGGGTCAGGCACTACTGACTCTGCCTGATAAATGTTAATGGTAATCCTTAGGTTCTGACAGCATCAGTTGGAAGCTTAAACACAGTCTTTAAACATTTATGTTTTGCACAAAGGTGCTTAAAAGTGCACAGCTTGCACTGCATACAAAGAAACCTTGCATGCTGATTCCTCAGCCATCAGGAATACCAACATCTGTGTTCAGGACAGCTCTTGTTCCAAATGTTCTTGCCAAGGTTGGTTTAATTCTGAGCCCCAAATATTATTTATAAACATTATGAAATCACAAATCACATTCTTTTCGGTGCAATTTGCACTGATGCCTGTAGATGCAATAAAACTGCTGAAGCTGAGGAAGTAATGTGCTAGTGAGAGAGTCATTACTTTTGGAATAAAGAGCAAAATAATGGAGGGCTGGAGTATGCCGTGAGATGCATTGCAGGCCAGCTGCTCTGGAGAAAGCCAGAGCCTTCTCATGCCTTGTGCATCTTTGTTCAAGAGCTATTTATTACGGTGATCACCATGCTTAAGGGAGTACAAGGATTTCAGCCTCTGCATGACCCCCATCTCAGCTACACCTCCCTCTGCCTCTGCCCTAAGATAGGGTTACGTAGGCTGTCTCTTAAGTTTTTTGAAGGAGGTGTACACATATTCCCTCCTGTGCCCCCTGCAAAATGGGTTAGCACCAAAATCAGGTCAGTTCCCAGCTGGTGCAGCTTTGCCCTTTTCAGCCAGTTCTGCTCTCCTTGGGCAAATAGGTTAGACACGAGTGGAGTGTACCTGATATCAGTTAAATATGAAAGAAGGGTAGGAAATTATTCAGAAAAAGAACATTGTGCTCGTGGGGAGAGATCTGTTCCTGTGCAGAGAGCAACAAAGCCCATACCCTGCCTGAATCCCTCTTTAGCCCGGAATGATGCACTGAACCTTGACACTGCACAGGGGTAGATTTCACTCCCTGCTAACCCGGCTGATCTTATTCCTTCATGTGATCTTGAATCATGTGAGTTCTGTCCTCACTGACTCACATTGCTGGCTGCACCACTTAGTGCCTTGCCTTAGTTTAGGACTTGATCTTGCAAAGAAAGCCATGGCAGGGAGGACACTGGCTTTCCCACTTGGTATCCCTTGCGCAAGGCTGGTCACAAGCACTTTCAAGGCCAGACATTGTTTTCGGGTTTGTCTGAATATTAGTTTTGCCTGGGTCCTTAGGGTACTAATCACATACATATAAATATCATCTGAAGCATAAAAGGTTGCTAGCAGCAAACTATTAAAAAGAAAAAAAACGAGAGAGAAATAATGATTTTTCCCCTGTTATTTGTCTTTCAGATTCCTTCGTAGCCCTGAATGGTAAGGAAGTTCTTAGTTTCATTATTTACTGACAGCAAATCCATTTTGGAGGAATCACTTTTTACTAAACTTTTAAGTATTTTCATACTTTTGTTTTATTTGATGTGTCTTCCCAATTTATTTTGTTCATAGACATTTCAACGGCTTCACCTGATCATGAAATGTCTTACGACACAGTGTATGGTCAGTTTATGGGTGTTTTTTAAAAATTCTCCCCAGATCCTTGTGTTAGCTATTAGTTCCTGTACTGAAATAGCTGTTACCCTTTTTCACTTGTTTTGTCTTGTTTTTGAGGGCCTGATTCACTAATCACAACTAGGATTGAATCATACCTCTTGATTTTCAATCCCTCTTCTCTACTCCTCCCTCAAAACTGCCTCCATTGAATTAGAGTCAGATATAGCCTATTTTAATGGCATGCCAGCAGACATGATTAAGAGCATGCTTCATCTGAACACTCAGACAAAGCAACACTTGGGTACAGTGACGCATCTTATCTGTTCGCCAGGAAAAACAAGATAGCAGTTCACATCTCACTCATGAGTCGTCCAGGCTGGTGTCATGACTGCTACAGCAGCCAGTCAGAGGTACCTTAGGAAAAGGAGCAGATCTGTCCCTGGGTTACCCAAAGATCTCTTATAAGAAATATTAACCTGTTACCCATGTGATTTGAGACTGGGTTATGCCTTGATTCCTGAAGGTTACTGTCACTTCTAGGGTGAGTCATTTATCTTGTACATGCTTGGAGTATCGTTATGCCTAAATGGGGTCTGATCTGTAAAAAAAAAAAAAAAAAAGGGATTCACATAGCAAATTAAATTACCTGAGCTGAAGAGAAGTATTTCTGCAAGAGTAGCAGTTTCCCATGAGGCAGCTGTTAATCTGTGCTCAGAGTACTTTTCACCACTTTGTTCTGTATATTTGTAAGTGGATTATGCTGGTACTTGGAGTGCAGAATAAATGACTTCATGAGGAATTATTGCAGAATAACTAATCACTTTAAATTCAAACCTAGACTTATATTGAGATAGTTTTTCTTTATAGACATCCTGAACAAAGACAAGTACTCACAAGCTAAGAGGATGTGTGGTATTGCTCCCAGTGAAGTCAATGGCAAATTTCCATGTGGGTTGGGAACTTGCTTGTGAAGTTGCTTTCAGGCTGTACAAGACTAACAGTTCATCAGAGCTAGGGCAAATTCACCGTATGTTTGGCTGGATGTAGCAAGATGTAGTTTAGTCTGCAGTTGTGATGAACATTTAATTGATCCTTTCATCTCGTGCCTGCAAAATATGTAGGTACAAAACAGAACCAGTGACAGCTCAGTACAGCAGAATATAAATAACTGGAGGCACAGTAATACTGTTCAACATTTGTAAAAATAAAATTAAATTCCCCATGTTGCTTATTACCAGGAAATGGAAAACGTGCAGGTGAAACTTGTTTGAAAGTATGGTAATGAAAACCGGTGAAGGGAATATACAAAATCAAAGACAAGTTGAGACTTCGTAATGTTATGGAAGACTCATGGTTTCATCTGCATATACAGCTTGTACTTTCTTTCATTTGAAAATTGCTATATTTCCAATGCACAGAGCAGTAATTAAAGAACAGTAATAATAAAATCTGTACTGCTGAACGTAAAGGTAAAGAAAATGGCCTTGGGCATAGTGCTGATGTGCCAGAAATGTTCTAGGTTTCCTGCTTCTAAGTGCATTCTTAGGCTGCATAGTTATAGCATGGGGCTGTGGTTCTGTACCCCGTCAGCTACCATATTAATAGGGACTTTAGCAAAAGTTGATAGTTTAATCTGACCAAGAAAGCAGAAAAACGATTCAAGTGAGCAGCAGAGTGAAAACAGCTGCAGTTCCCAGCTGTACAGGTGACAAAATAAAGTCCATTTTACTGTCCAGGCATGCCAAGCCCAAAGACAGACTTTATGAATTTACCCAGCTCTTAAAGTGAGACACTATAGCTAGATGCAGTGGAGAAATGCTGAGCCAACACTAACATTGGTTCCCATTCATCTGTCTTTCACAGATTATTTCATTGACCCTCCTCAGGTACATCCTGATAACGTGGTTTGTAGGCAAGTCAGCTCTTCCTTTTACGGGTTTAGTTAAAATACTCATTCCAATATTATTGCAGTCAGTCTTCTCTTTTCACCTGCCACGGCAAAATATGAAAGGAAACGTGCTAGTCACCTCTATTGATCTTGCACATGAGAAGTGTAAAAAATTCCAGCATAAGGTAGTAAACCAGTCTCAGTAAGCATGCTTGTGTTTGCAAATTGTAGTGACTGTTCCGAGTCTTTTTCTTCTTGAGAAAACAAAAATTTTATAAATGGCGCATTTTAATGTTATTGAATACAGTTAAATGCATAAGTAAGTGGTTATTTCATAATAGATTAAACCTCAGAATGCTGGGATATACCAGAATACCAACCAAGTGAATGCTCTGGGTGCTTGTGGATCCAGTGGGCTAAATATATCCAAAGGCATCTGAAACTCCAGATGCAAAAGACAACTTAAGGCTTGATTCCCTTGATTTACTCCACTATAAATCAGCTCACTTCAAAAGATTTACTGCCAATCTGTAACAACGTGAATGAAAGGAGAACCAAGCCCTTAATCTCTGTATTCTTGGCGTCAGCCTCCTCCAGAATTTGGCAGGTGGGCTCGCTTTTCTGGGGCAGTCTCACCAGTGTAAACAAGTAAAGTGCAAAGTCCACACAGGTGCATTCAAGTGCATCCCTTTTGACACCCAAGGAGAAGATAGCAGGCTGAAGGTCTGGCTGCAGAAGGTCAGAGAGAAATGACGCAAAAGCCACATATTTAAACAAGGAGATTAGGCTAGATTCCTCTGCAAAATTGTAAGCAGCTTCAATTACCTTTGGAAACATCAATTCTTAGTGAATTGGGCCCTTATTTTACCCCCCAGCCATAGTCCTTCTTCCTCTGTAGTATTGATTTAGCCTTTCCCTCTAATTGTCTAATTAGGTTGCTATAGCTGTTAATAGGATAGTGTGCAGACATCTTAACCTCTGAGATCCTAATGACTTGTGCATATTAGAGCAACTATCAAATACGTATTGAATCCCTGTCTTTGTTTTAAACCTGAAAAAACCTCCTTATATTTTACAAGTGCACTTCAGAACGAGCTATAGTTACAGAAGTGCAGCCCTTCTGAATCATTATCCATGCCTGTAGACACTAAGTGCTTTTACTCTCCTTCTGTTTCTTGATTACAGCACTCCAAATGAAAAGTTTTTGCAAATAATGGAAGCACCTAAAGCAGATTTTTTAAAAGTGTGTCTATTTTGATCTTTACGTGTTTGCTTTAAACAAAGAATTTTGAAAAGCACTGTGTCTGCAGTTTTTCAGATGGTTTGTTTTAAAACAAAGGCAGAATTGGTTTTTTAGATATTTAGGTATTAACCAGTATTAACATAGAGGTACTGGCCACATCTCAGATATGCTAAAGCCTCTTTATGTTGCAGCAATGTCTATTTACACCGTCAGAGTGATAAAAATGGTGTAACGGAAAAAAAAAAGGCCCACTGCGTGTTGCAAACTGTACAGCACATTGTAGAGGTTTAATCATGGCTGTGCGTGAGAGGGCCAGGCCTGGGTTGCCTGCCACTTCAGTCTTTTCTCTGTTTAGGAGAGAAACTTAACTAGCTCATGCATTTGTGGTGCCAGTCTGCTCAGAGATGAAATTCACACAGCGGGACCGGCTATTCAGGCACTTTAGAGGACACAGTGATACTGCTTACGGGAGCAGCCGCTGCCAAGTAGTAAGTTTGCAGAAAGCAGCTATAACACAAGTGGGACAGGCTATTAAGGTCTAACCTGCCCCTGCCCTGCTTCCTCAAAATCAAGTGGAAGAAAGTTTATCTCGATTAGGTGTGGAAGGTTGTTTCTCAGTGTGTACTAGACTAACACATTAGTAACGGAGCGAATAGAGTGATTTTTCGCGTTTGTGTGAAACCCATCTCTACCTAACGACCATCTGGTACACATTAATATCTTCACAAAGCCTTAGCTTTCCATTACGAAGAAGTTCTCTATGTATTTGCAGCATATGGTTCAGGAAATATATTATTTTTTTTTCCAGAAAAATGTGTCCCTTAGGCATGTATTTCCTCTAGATTACTGTATTAAGAAATGTTTTTCTTTAACTATACTTAACGGCTTTTCCTTAGAATTCCCCCTTTAAGCACACCTAAAGTGCAAGTGTCTGGACAGAGATATGGGTATATAAATGTATATCAAACACAGGCATAAAATATGATTGCTACTTGGCAAGAGTTTCTTCTCTTTTACCTCCTTATCAAGCTATGGCTAATTGCTTTCTTATGTTGAATGCAGCACTATTTGTAGGCTGACCAAATATTGTACACATTATTGTGGTTACTGAATGAGGTATTAACTTGGAGACTGGAACCCCATGAATGCTAGCACTGTGGTTTAGTCCTTGGGGAAAAGAAGACATGGAAATCTCATAATTTCCATTTTCTGTCCTGTTCTCTGTCCCGTTATTTCTCTTATTTCTTGGGGATGAGCACAGGAGTTGACAAGCGTAAAATGGTGTAGGGGTGAACGCTTTCATGCTCCAGCGTATTCTTGCTTCAAGAGGGCACGTGTTTTCACTTGCTGGACCTCTACCTGTCCTTTTGGAAACAAGCAGCCCTGCTGCAGGACTGCTGTGGAGCAGGCAGCATGTTTGGATCGGAGTTCGTCATCCATCTAACTGTGTGTTACCAATGCTCCCAGCCATGCTGTGGCTTATGGAAACCTTTTAGAAGTGAATAATGTTTGGCTTCTCTTTACTATTTGAGTGACATTAAAAGCTCTGTCTTCAACAAAATACAGCCTGTAATTCGCCGTGTTAAAGAAAGATGGCTGAGAGAAACCACACTTCCTATCATGAGAGGTAAAAAATAATCCAGTGCCCTTGTCAGTATAAGCCTTCATTCTGAGGTCCGGAGCTAAACTGGAAATGATTAACCATAGTAACAGAAGGTTGGCTTCATGGTGAGAACACAGTGAATTTGACCAAAATTTTCCCTGCTAAGCGTATCAGTACTACAGGAGTTAGTTGTGTCCATGTCCTATGCAAAATGCAGTCCAAAGTGCTGCCATATATAATCCTGTACAGTAAATCAAAAGGGCTTCTCGAAAATATATGGAGGAGCACAGACATTTTCTTCCTCTAAGACCATTAATATTCAGTAGGAGCTCCTTAAATCATAGCAGCATCTTAATAGAAGTTGCAGCTTTTTTGCTGACTTCATCAGTAGTTCAACCCCATGAAGCTGGTGAAAGGGCTGGATAAAACGAAGCACATGGGTGCATCAAAAAGCTTGGGAGCATTGGTGGCCAACATTGGGATTTTTGATTGCTGAAGTGGAACTGGGGACCTAGGTTCATCAGCACTCTCTGCACTTCTGAGAGCTGGGGCTGGATGGCTTTAGGAGCCGTTTAAAACAGCCTTTTTGAGATGCAGCTTCCAAAAGCTTTATGCTTATCCAGTGACTGTTAAAATAAACCAGAGAAGCACAGTTTCTACGTGCCCAGCCCTGTGCCTTCTTCATAAGGCTTTAAATTTGGACTCCTCATGTTGCTGTCTCTGCCCCAGTGAGTCTCAAATTATTTTTCTGAGCAGTGAAACAACATCAAGGGAAGGAGAGGGGAGAGGGTCCCTGCTAGGGCAGTCTGTAGCCTGGTGGTTGGATTCCTCTCTAAGGGACTCACATCTAAGGAACGAAAATTAATTTGCTGGGCTGTTAAGAAGGAGGGCTGCTGTCAGTCTGTCCGGCGCTATCTGAAGAAAAAGTGTTATCTGCCATTCTGCCTGTGAATAATCTGATTCTGTTAGCTTGTGTTTGAGCATGTTTGAAAAACCCTTCTTTTGATGGGCTCTTTCAGGAAAGTTGTTAAGTGGGAATACAGTTACACCACATCAAATTAACCAGGCCCAGAGTTCCTTCAGTCCTGCTGAAAATAATTCATTTTGGTGCATGTGCCAAAAGGGAACTTTCAGAGACGTGTACGGTTTTGAGGTCAAAATGTTGTGGTGTGGATGGAGTTTCGGTGCACCCACCCCAACAGCGTCAGAGCAGCCCAAGCCACTGGGAAGTCCAGGTTGGAGCCATCTTCCGGAGACAGTAGACTCCAAGCACTCCAAGCATTTTGGGTGCTGGCGTACTTCTCAGGATCTAGCTGCAAAGGACGTATGAGTCTACAGACATGTCCCTGCCCCAGCCAAACCGCTGTTAAAATTGTGTGGTGTTTCCAGCGGGGCACATCCTGTGAACGTGCTGTTTGTTGGTGTGTATTTGATAGGTGAGGAGGAGCACATCAGCCGTGTTCAGGAAAGCACTAACAATGTCCAGAGTAATTGTAATGGAAAAGGGGCATGTGAGACCTCTGTCCCGTAGCTGCTGGTGTCATGGGTTCTTGGGCAGATCCGTGTAGTAAGGCTTTGTCCTCACTGTCACCCTGAGCAGAAATGGTGTTCAGTTTCATGGTTATCTCAGAGCCGTTTTGGACAGATGCTCAGGCAGGACGGATGGCGCGGGTGCAAGGGGGTGCGAGCGGCTGACAGGCCCTGCACGTTGCCCACCCGCAGGGTGATACACGCCAGGGCTGGGCAGTCCTCATTCCCCCGGGGGCAGAGAGACACCGATGTCGCCGTCTTGTAGCTCTTCTGGCATTCCCCTTCAGTTTCGGCCGTGTCAGAAGTTGTTCCATTTTAAATTGTTTTTAAAATTGCTTTTTAACAAAGCCAGCACCGGGCAGCACAGGCTGACACTTCGGTGTCGGTCAGGCCTGTGTAGTGAATCCAGCCAAAGGATGCTTGACTCAGACAAAGCCTGCTCACCCCTCTTCCACACACATTTAGCTCTGTTGAGTGAAAGCACAAAACCGCCAGCCCAGCAGCAGCCTGAGGCGTGCGGGCACCTCCTCACACCCTGATCTGGAAGGTTCAGATCCCCCCTTTCCCCGGGGCAATGCTTTGAAGGACTTCTGAAATGTTGCTCAGCCTAAGTCAAGACATTGGCCCATCACGGATGCAGAGCAGTTGCATGCGTTCCTGAGCGTGGTGAGGGAGCGTGGTAAGTGACTAATGAGACTTGTCTTCCCTACCTGTATTTATAATGTAAACAGGACACTCCAGTTCCCTAGTCCCAAGCACCACCACTTCCGACTCTCGCGCTCGACAGGGTTATGATGGTAGGGGACGCATGCTGGATTGGAAGGATCCGCTTGGTTCATCTGAAAATACAGATCCATATGTGGCAGTTTCATCCCATAATCATCAAGACAAGAAGGGTAAGGCCTTGGAAATGACGTCCTGTGGTGAGGAGGGAGGGGGGGAGGACTAAAGTGTAACTGCTTCCAGCTGGCTCAGCGTAACATGTAATGAAACTCCTGTGCTATAATTAAAAGCTTATCGTAAAGCCTGAAACTAAACAGCCAATCTCAGGCTCAGTCCTAGATAATTCACTGCCTGAGGAAACCACACAAAACAAACAGAAGTGTATGCCTCTGCAGAGTGTGTTGTGCATCTGTACGGGAAGGAGGGAAACAGTGGGGATTTAGCTCTCTTTAAACTTGATCTTCCCTGTTCCCTGGCAGAGGAAGATCCGTGGCTTCCCATTGTTATTAAGGGTGCACTTTTATATTGCCTTTTTGTCTGAATTCCCAGGGCAGCACAGCAGATCTCGGCTACTTTCACGTTATTTCTGCCTCTTGACAACAGACAGAGATACTGAAGGTCTGCGCTAGTTTAACCATTGAAGTAAAACTGAGAGCAGTCAGAGCCACTGGGCCTAAGTCCCACTGTCTTCAATGAGACTTGAGCATCAAATACCTTTGAGAGTGGGGGCTGAGGAGGCCATTAGCGTATTTTAAAAGATGCGGAGGTGACTGCTGGTGGGGAAGGATTCTGTGTTGTGTTCATAAAGCACCAAAAGGTTGGGATTTAGGTGTCATTTCAGTATCCAGCCCTGTGCTGAAGCACACTTGGGTCTAATACAAGTGACAGCCCTGTTCTTCGGCCTCCAGTCCCCCTTTGCTGTACATAAAGAGAATTAGGCAGAGAATTGCCTAAATTTGCCACTTGAGCATGCTTAGAGAGGAAGAAGCTTTTCTCCTGTGTAAGGATGGTAGTGCCCCCTCATTCTATCTTGGCCCTCCATCGTTCTCCCAGCTCCTTTTAATCTGTGTCTCAAAGAGGTTAAAATGGTTCCTTTGTAAATAGGGGACTTAAGTTCAAATAGCTCCACTGCCTAGAGAGATCTGAGTCCTTGTTATTCTTCTCCAGGGTGTTCTTAGATCGCTTCTTTCAATCTCTTCTCTGTTGAAGATGTTTCGCTCTGTATGGACTAATTAAGTACTCAGTGGGCTAGAAGGAGGATGGGTATGAGCGAAACTCTCTTGCTGAGTGGTTAGGGTACTCACCAGGGGCAAGAACACACATGAGCTTCAGTCCTTTCTGCTATGAATACTTGATATAAAACACTTAAAATATTAATTGAAATGTGGATTCCAGTCTCTATTGTTCATGCATTTTACATGAAAAACTCATTAGACAAAAGCATCAGCTGTTCCTGGAGAAGCTACTGGCACGCCAGACCTGCTGCTTTGCATTGTCTGCCCAAACTAGTAGGTTACTAAATCATATTCCTTCCCCTCCGTCTGACCCAGTGAATCTTGAATTCTCTGCATTGGCTGTGGAGGCTTTCAGCAGAGGCCGATGAGCATGTTACCATTGCAGAACAGTCTTCAGCAGAGCTGACAACAGTCCAGACCCAGACTGTGAACTCACTGCCTGTTATTCACGACAGCCCCAGACACACGGTGCCTCCCACAGTCCTGGGATATCCTGGATTTCTCACTGAACTCTCCAGGATTGACCTCAAAGAGCCTTGTGGTTCCTAGCCATGAAGGCAACGGGCGTCACCTGGCTGGCTCAGCAGAGACAAAGCCTGAAGCACTTTTCCAGCAAGGAGGCTGGTCAAATTAGGCAGCAGATGCAGTAAAATTTCCTGAGATGCCATGGCAAACATTAATCTAGGAGCCTTGGCTTTTAGGCTTGATAGCAGGAAATGGAATATGAAGATTTGAATTCCCTCAGGCAGAGGATGTGAACTTGTCTCCCTCTTCCCAGCAATTAGCTTTTCCTATAAAAAAGGGGAAAACTGCCATTTGCTCCTCTTCTTTGAACTGAGTTTTAGAAGTGGTCCCTGTTTGAACAATTTTTTTTCAGAGCTTGATCCTGTAGACATTTTGGGAGAATAACTCCAAATCTAAAGCAAAACAGTGAATTTCTGAAACCTGATCGGGCTTACATGTGAGTTAAGCGCAGAGGTCCTCTACACTCTGCAGACCTGTGGGCTCCTGAGCCTCAGCAGAGGAAAATTTCAAACGCGTAACTAAGGGTGCAAGGGGCTGAGGGTGCTGAAGACAAAAGCTCAGATTCTATATTCCTGCTTAAACCCAGTTTGAGTTATCGTCCTCATTTAATTCCTCAGCCCTTGCCCTTCAGCTGTAGAAGGGCAATTGGGAAAAAGTGATTTCTGGGTGTCACCTATGTAGAGGAGGGAAGGCAGATAAACCTGCATGCCCTTCTAAAAATGGCGTATGATTTACCTAGCACTCCTCTTTCCTGTCAGCAATAAATGAGGGACAATGCTGACAGCCAAAACATAGGGCTTTTTTCTTTTTCTGTCCAGTCTGTTAGTAACACCTGGTATTAAAAATGCTTGAGATGAGAGGGCATTTCTTAGAAAATCCAGTGTTCCCTTGTCTGAAAGTAAGTGGTATCTTTCTCTCCTCTGCCCTTAGAGGAGGGGATGTTGTTAAGCAGATTCGATGAGGAAGGAAGGAAGAGAGCCTTGAACCCAGCTCTTCTGCTGGCGTCAGTCAGGGGAGCGGTGTCAGAAACCACCGATAGTGGAAGATCTGGCCCTTTATGTACCCAGAGGAATGCGGAGACGTGTATGCATTTTAATGGCACTATTTGTTATGTGTGGGTCCCTACATCGCAAATCTTTTGCAAAGCAACGCTTGATAGATGGAAAGCTAGCTCTTAAAAGCATCTTGTATGCCAGTAGCAGCTTTCAGAAGAGCATGCAGTGAAAATATTAATAAATGTATAGCTGTTGGATTCTAATCATTTTCGCTTCAATTCACTGACTGATGAGGTGGCTTACCTTCAATACTTCCCTCCCCAGGGAGTGATGGTTACCAAAGAGCCTTATTAGCACTTGACAGGGTCATTTAAATATCATGCATTCTTTGGTGCCTAATTATGAATATTGACAAAGCTGGAAGCAGTCTACACGCAATCAAAACAATGGCGGCAGAGGTGACCGCATGGTTGTTTACCATTACCATCTACTTGTGTGTTGTTACTCCTTGCCTTGCCCAGTCAGAGCCGGTTGGCTCCAAAATTACTATTGATTTGTTGTTTTAAAAGGGCAATGGAAAGAGTTCTTACACAAAATTAAATCAGAAAATGTTACGCTTACTAGCCTTTTATAAAGATTTTGTTTTCACTTTTGCTGTGATTTCTTTTGTTTTCACACATTCACAAAGAAAAAGTACTCTTTTTTTTTAACATTTTCTCTTTGTGTTGCAAGGTGCTTTGTGTTGTTCTTCGTTGGTTGTGTCTAATCCTTTGGACGGTGTTTTCTTTCTTTTCCTGTGCTCACAAACGGCTCCTTACTGATTGTACTAATTGTACAAAATCCACTTGCTGCTTTCTTTTCTGTAACACGGGTGCTTTGATGATGTCACATCCATCCATATGCTTCACTTTTAATTCAGTGCAGGCATCTTGGGGAATATCTGTGGGGGCGTGAAGAGGGGGTTCTTTAAAAGGGTTGAATCATGGGAATGTGACATTTGTGTGCCACAGCTTTAGTAGCTAAATATACTCTGGGATTGTTGTTTCTGAGCTACATCACATTTCTTGCCAAGATGAAAATGTGTAGTGCAACCCATAGAGTGGGAACTATGCGTTGCCATCCCACTGGCATTTTCATTTTGGCCATTAAGGAATCTGCCCTTCCTATCGCAGAACAAAAAAAACAAACAAAACCAAAAAAAAATCAGCTCTGATTGGGCAAACTGCACCCCTCTTTCCTCTTCTCCTCCGTCTCCTCCCCAGACCAAAAAAAAATGTTCTAGAGTATGTTTACATTTTGTTTCCTTTTTTGCTGTGTATTAGTGTTAATTTAATTGTGTGTTTCTCACCTTTTTTGAAACAGTTTCCCTAACCTCGCCGTCTAACCTTCCCCCCTGCTGCCATTGTACTTGGTCTCCCTCCCTCCGCAGTCGTGAAGCTCCTCCTCTGGAGCGCTCCAAGGCTTTACCCTCTACACCCCAGTAGTGCCGTAGCGCTGTGTCTCTCTGTAGTCGTCCTACTAACGAAGGGGGGGAGTAGACACGTATGCCCGTAGAGAGGCCTATGTGAAGAAAACAACGTGATTTTCTTCGGGAGTAGCTGGCCTTGCCCCTCATTACCCTGCTGCCCTTCTCTGCTGCCTCCTGTCCTTCCTGCCTCCCTTCAGAAATGCCTCATGCTTTTCAAGTCCTGGGTTCATTAGCACAAATGCAGCCAACTGCTCAGTTTTCCCACTCTCTCCCTAAATGCTTGGAGCCTGCCTTTTAATCACAGTTTTGATAAATTGATTGCAAATTCAGCGTGCGATTTCGTGGTTCTGCTACAGCTTCTTCTTCGCAGCATTCAGGTGGACGTGGCTGAGCTGGGCACTGAATGATGAAAGTGTAGCGTTGCTGCTAGCAGGCTTAATGTTTGTGTTCTTACTTGTCTCAACACTCATTAAATGAAGATTATGAGGTGGTATCTCCTTTCCTTAACAAGCCTTTTGTGGATATCCATGTAACAATGGTAAAAAGCTGATTAGAAGCGGGATGTGACGGACACAGTTTACAGAGCTGCTGGCGTATTTAGATGTCAAGAATGCTCCTATAGATACAGTATCTGCTAGCACCTATTATTTTATAGATTGTAGAATCTATGTTATTGTTAATAATAACTGCATCCCTTCCTCTGGTACAGAATTAGACATTATTAGCAAGTCAACTCTTCTATTTGGAAAGGGCTATGCTATTGGGGAGCCCAAGGGCTGTTCGTTTCAAAACCTGACTCCAGAAGATATTTCATATTGTACACAAGTGGCAGTGTTACTAAATTTTACTGTGATTATCGCTACTTGAAAGATTTGCCAAGTGCTGACAATGCTTGTCTCCAGAGAGTCTGCAAATGTTCAGGCAGATTCTGCTGCAGTGGTACAGAATTATATCAAACTTCAGGTACAGTTATGATAAAGGATGTAAAGTGCTGATTTAACAAGATACTTTACAAGTAGACATGAAATGAGAGAAAAAAAGAATCTGTGGCAAAACAAAGCTTCGGACTCTTTTTTGTATAAATTAAACCAGCGTTCATCAGGGGAAGGCTCAGTTTTGCACTAGGAAGTATATTTGCAGAGTATGTTTTTACACAAAAATACTGTTATATGCTAATACGTGCAAGGACCTAAAAGACTCAAAGCGTTTTTTATCAGAGGAAGCAGGGAGAAGTTGTTGTTATCTTGCTGGTATTTTGTAATAATTCAGGAGAGGATTTAAAGTGACACAAAATTTGTCAAAACTTATCTTTTGAGTCTGTGTTTGCAGGTCGGAGGGGGAGGGCTTGGATTTTCAAGGTGAAGCAATACTCTGTATTTGATCCATATCATCGTCCTGGTGTTGTCAGAAGGAGCTGACTGAAGAAAAAGTGTTAGGCTAATGGGAGAAGGAGTTGCACCATAGTCAGTTCTGCCTGGATGGGGCTCGGGAGGAGCTATAAACCCAAAGCATGTGTGCCTGGGAGGAAGCTACACAAACATTGCTATTCTTTCCTGTGTCTGAAGCCATTGTACACACAAACATAAAGCAGATTGCAAGTACTTTGCAGTTCACTAACAGTTTCAAGTGCTGAGGAAACAATGAAGATCTAATCAGACCAGATTCTTTGCTTACTATACTTCTAAGTCTTCCCTTCCCCCCCCCCGCCCCCCGCAGTCTAGTAAAAGAGTGCTGTGAGAAAGGGAGTAGGGAATTTGCCCTGATTCTGTCTATGATTCTGTAGCGTTTGGGTGAGATTTGAAGTGAGAGGTGTGGTTACTCGGAGCTGTGGTGCTTCACAGAGGGATTTCACCTACACAAGACAAGATGACACGGGACTTACTCTGTTTAAACTTTTATAGGTCCACATCTAGATTAAAACCTACTTACTTTTCCCATTAGGATTTAAACAGAGGTTGGTTGGATGAGTCTATGCTAGACAAAGCCCTATAGATTTTTTTTTTTTCTAAAATGTTTTGGGGTAAATTAACATCGGTTTACTGTAAACATCCCTGTTTCTAGAGGGGGGGCTTATTTATGTTTGTCAGATATACTAGCTGCTTGGGCAAAATACTAAAAACATCTTTTTTTTTCAAACAAACAAACAACCCTATGTATGCCTAGAATGGCTCTAATGAGCAACTTATCCAGAAACTGCGTGTCTCAGAGACTAATCATGGCATACCTGCTGTGGAGCACCATTTTAGCTGTGTGTCAGATAAATACCAGAAAGCCATTGTTCGCAGTTCAATGGGACCAAATTTCTCAGCAGAGGTTTTAAGGGCCAAATACACCTCTGTCACCGGACCAGGCTAATAACTCGCAAACATGCCAGGAGATTGACAACCTCACCACGCTGGAGTCGCTGGTATCCTGTGATATGCACCAGAGGGCTGTGCAGTCCGGATTAAGGGAACACACCAGGCTTGTCCAGAGGAATGACACCGATCCTTCCTCTGTTCTGTCTTGCATGTTCAAGCTGTCTGCTTTTAGGGCTAGAGACAGCTGTTCATCTCCGATTGCATCCTCAAGTTCAAACAGTGGCAGTAGAAAACTGGATGCTAATTAATAAAGCAGAAATGGTACATAAAATCGATGAAAGAAGAATGCTGGAAGGAAGTTTCTGACAACAGACTTTCTTCAAACTTGTTTTCATTATGTTTTTGTAAGTTTCTATGAGAACAAGAGCAAAGAGACAGAAAGGAGAAAAGGTATGCAGAAAAGGTGACAGAAATTAAGCCCCTGGGCAGGGCCGCATCTTTAAGCCAATTTTAATAAAAAATGGGGATTGTAATTGAGTACAAAGCAGTGATTTAGTGTGTCTTCTCTGTGACTAAATCTTCATTTCAAACCTTGCATGAAAAGCCCCAGCTCATTTAGTCACAGATTTTCTGTAGTAACCTTCTGAAAGTGCGAGGAGGGGAACTGCAAAAGATAGGCAAGGATGAGGGAATCAAACCAATGGAAGGGGTATGTTCCAACACACACAAACTGCCTGTGCCACACCTAAAGAAATGCCTGTACTTCAGCACTGGCATGAACTTAAAATTTTAAGAAATCAAAATGATTGTACATTTCACTAACAGTACAGATTCCCGACTTAACTAGCAGAAGTGGGAGCGTGAGTAGCAAGATTAGAACCAAGAGCCATTTGCTATTTAGTAGCCAAAAAAAGACAACATTGGTAATAGAAGAGCTTGTGTCAATGTGCAACCCATGGTTATAAAAACTATCAACAGAGCTTTTCTGTCCCTAAATTACTGGATCCTACAAATAAAAAAAAGGTGAAGTTTAAAATAGAGCTCATCAAATGTCAAATGTGGCTGCAGGAAACAGCAGGTGTCCTTGACCTGTAATTGTCCTCCTGCGTAGATTTAGTCAGGCTATCCATTTCCAGGCTGCAATGAGCAGTAGAAGCTTGCCTTACTAAAACAGGGGAAAACTGTCATTGCCCCAGGACTTTGATCTGCTTTTTCAATAAAAGAGGCCACGTCTAATTTGTTAAGGCAGCTGCTCAGGGTTCAGGGCATTAGAGCTATTGTGTGGTAGACTAGATCCCCAGCTGCGTTCATCCATGGTCACCCAGTGAGGACAGCTTGGTGGAGGAACGCAGACTGCCCCATGCTCTTGTTTGACCCTTGTAGCACTGACATATTTATCAGGAGCTGGGAATTCGCTGCAGGGTATGCTGGCCCCATGGGGCCACTGCTCTCTCTGGAAATAGCAAAACATAGTTGGTGGACAGGATGTTAAGTAACACCCCGTTTCATTTTTGTGGCATTTATATTGAGTATAGGGGGACGTTGTGCCATACAAAGATGCTGAATTGGGAGGGCAACCTAACCCTTTAAATAAGAGATTTAAACGGCTTTGAAATTTGAAGGGATTTAGGAGCAGAAAACCTAGTAGCTGAAAGACACTTAAAGCACCTTTTGGTGTTAGGTTAATGCTAGTGTACAATTCAAATGTCAGTATGCTGTTAAAGATATTTGAATAATTCATTTTTCTCATATAGGATATGCCTAGTTTCAATATTTCTATTAATTAATAGGTAAGTTGTCCTGTAGTAATTTTACAACAACCTAAACGTTGACAGTCCTGGTTCGCGGCACTTTTAATGTGACCTGCGGACTGTGAACTGTTTAATTACATGCCTGTTTAATTACATGTACATTACATGTACATGTAATTTAATGTACATGTAATTTAAGTACATGTACATGTAACTGTTTAATTACATGTACAAAACATTACCTAGGTTCTTCTTATATAGATTAGTGAATGGTATCAACATCCCTTTCAGTACATACGAAGGATCCTGACTGACTCTTTTCCTTTTTTTCTTAGTTTTTTTCTAAGATTGTAAAAAAGGCAAGCGTAATTCTTTATGTCATGATGGGCTGGTGCTTACTGATTAACAGCATGCAGTTAATTAAAAAAATAAAAACTTGGAGAGGGCGTAATTTAGATTGTGCCATGTTAATTTTATTGAACATTCAATACCAATAACAAATGTTGTCACATTTGGAAAGCCGTCGTTCCTATGAATATCCTTAGTTTAGTCAGGTGTTTAGGCAGGTGTTACTTCGAGCTCTTTAATAGTCATTTAGTGAGACACTATCGTCTCTGGTATCCAATTACTGTTGCTATGACTTTTGCTCGATTTTAATCATGTGTTCTAAGATTTTCTGTGCCAGTAGCTGAGAAGGAGGATAGGGAAAAATATGTTGTTATTCTCATGTTACAAAAAAAGAGTCTTAAGGGCATTTTATTGAGAAGTTTTGAAGCAGATAGTGCAAATTTACCACTATATCAAAAATGTGCATCCTGACATCCCCATGAGGGAAAAAAGAGCTTCATTGGCCAAGCTGTAAATTTTTGAAAAATCTCAGTCCCTCATATCCAGAAGAGACTTGTCACAATTAGGCAACTAAATACACAGACAACTCCGTGTACATTGAGCATTGGTGCTGTGACTGATAAGCGCTTTAACCACCAGCTGATAGTCTGACAGCCCTCCCTGCCCCAGCAGGTCAGCGCAAGTCACAGTTCCTGCTGCAGTAGATTTTAACAGCTCCATTAGCATTAGAAGAGCTTAGGGCAGTTTATAGAGAAGTTGCTCAGAAAGCGTTAAGAGGCTTTCCGGCACAGCTGTACAATACAGCAAACATTTGGAAATCGCTAACAGCACATTCGTCACCAACTTTGTGTTGGCCCTGAAGAATACCTGTAATACGCTGAAATAGCGAGTCCCAGCAGATAGCCTCCAGACCAGCTCCAGCCTCCCACGACTACAAAGTGGTTAGTCCTGGATATTAAACTGTAGTTCTCCCACCAGCAAACAAAAGACTGCTATCTTTTGTGAAATAAAATGTCAGATGAAGGTGCAGCTTGATAGCTTTGTCACAACTGGGCATAAACTAGACAGTTCTTTCATATGCCCAACAAGGATTTTTTTAATTGGAAAATAACACCAGCTGCATGCTGTCAATAATATGCCATCTTGTTCATGCTCCATCCCATCTTACCCACAATTGTGGTAGAAAATAAAAGAACAGCTGTTAAAAAAAAGAGGGGGAAGCAGGCACATTTTTAAAGCCCTACAAAGCTACTGTTATTCACTATCATGTTCTTGTAGAAAGAAACAGAGGGGTTGTTTTGGAAAGCCTGAAAGATCTGCAATTACTAAATAAACAGTACCAGCGCAGACAGGGAATTTAAGCGTGCACAGAAACACCTCCTGAACAGCAGCACACAGAAGCCTTCATTAAAATAATTCCAAAAGTCTGTTGAGAAGCACCTATTTTCCAGGTGTTTCCTTATCCTTTAAATCAGAAAATGATACTGAGTTCCTGTTTGGAAGCAAGCAGGGTTCTGAGCGAGACAGAAGCCATAACGCTGGGTAAACCCTGAGCACCACTTGTTTGTAAAGACGCCAACAGAAGTGGTCTTGCCATGTGGTGCAGAAAAGGCCATGGGTAGTTTCTTTGAGCCTGTGGTCAGCACTGGAGAAATTTAATTCCTGCTACCGGCCTATAGCTCCCATCAAACAGTTCAACAATTCTCCGTGTGTACTCGTTGCTGAATGAGTCCCAATCAGAGGCTCTCGGAGGAGGAGTGCCCTCTGTCCCTTCTTCTGCCTCTCTCCCCAGTGGACCTCTTGCATTCATCACAGAGCCTGCCCAGCCGTTTGGGCAATCACAGCTCATAATAAAGAACATAAAGAGCCCTGCTCTTTTTTTTTTTTTTTTTGCAGATAGCATTCAGCTTTATCTCTACAAAACACTAGTCTCTATTCAGTGTCTTAAAGAGGTCTTACAGCCCTGCAGCACTTTATATGCTTTTTGTCTAAATATGACCAAGCCATAGGCAATGCCCTGAGGCACTCATCCAGTAAGACCAATTAATTTTCTTTACCCAGGGGGTTTTGTATATCTCAGTGTGCAGTTCTCACTCATTGAACTGAATTACTAATATCAAATCAGTGGGTACTTTCATATAGCCAGCATCGAGACCTGGAAAGACAATACAGTTTTATCTCTACTTGCTCATGGCAAGACAACTTGATAACATCAGCTGTGCTTCCACAAAAGGTTTGGTCTCACCTACACTGTGATTAGAAAGGAGGAAAGAGAATAAATATATATATTACTGAGAGAAAAGAGATTGTGATAAAATTTGTTAGGGTCCCAATGCTAGGGAAAAAATGAGGCTTCAGCCTCTCACATGGAAATTTGTATATCTGTATATCAGTAAGCATGTCTTGAGAACTAATCTACAGATAATGAAAAAAGCCAGTCATGTTCCTTGGTATAGCACCTACCTTCATGTTGATTAGCTCGCTGGGCAAGCTGCCTGGTTTGCCTGCAGCAGTGGAAAATACTGGCTTAACGGAAGAGCATGAGCAGAAACTGGACATACACTACAGTAAATGCAGAAAACAGAGATTTGATCCAGTACAAGAACTGAGTGAAAAGCTGGCGGAGTAGTTGTATCGCAGAAACACCACTGCTGGTGAGATGCGTAATAAAGCAAATATACAGGTACGCCTGCCTGGCCTGCTGCTGGACGGTCGAGAGGGTATCTGGATGGGCTTTGGATGTGTGTTAGAGGAGTCACTGGTCTGCACACACTACTGTGGCTAGGTTGCTGCTGGCCCCAGGGCAGCTTTCTTGGAGCTGGGTCGGGTACCTGCTTGCTAAGATGTGTCCTCTGAGATGAAGCTACAGGTTCATCTCATCCAGGGAAGCAGACTGGCCCGAGTAATCACTGTGCACGTTAAAAAATGCACAGACAGGAAACACCAATGAAGTTATGGCATCAAAGTATAGATGCAGTGCCTGCAAAGTGGGGATATGGTAAAAAAAATAGGTCAAAAAATGGAGAGAACTATTAATTTAACAGACAGAAAAATGCATGAAGGAAGCCACCACTGGAGACAGAAAATGAAGTGAGAGGGATGATAGCAGCACCAGGAGAAGTCCATCCAAGAAATGCTGTGTTTTACCTCACAATGTGACCGGAGTAACTCTGCTTGCTTTACTGGAGGTACTGCGGATTTGAGTGAATGTGACTAAGGGGAAAGAAGGCTTCTGGTATTTATGTGGGAAGAGTCGTGAGATACAGAAAAAAAACCTAGCAGTGAAATTAGTCTTACTGACTGTTACGGCCAGTGTTTCTAACTCATGGCAATTCCTCAGTCAATATATTCAAAGGCAGATGAGGTTATGGGACTGCAATATGGAGGGAAATGATAAACCTAACATCAGACATGTATAAGCTATTTTTTGCCTACAGCCCCAGCATTGCAAATATTTCTAGAAGAAGCAGTCTTGTCTTTTACAGATCACTGGGGACATGTTTTAATTCATAAGTCCAGGTCTTTTGACTACACCTGCAGTGTTCATGAGTGTAGGAGAAACGAAGAGTTAATCCACAGTGTTTGCATTCCGTCAGAAAATATACAGTGCTGGCATTTTAGTGACAGAGGTTTCATCCTTCCTCTGTGTAAAAGCAGACTTAAGGTGGGGTCCAGCCATGTTCCTAACATGTACCAGCAACCTGTCTGTGGGCAGAAGGACTCTCCATAAGAAATAGTCTGTGTGCATGAATAAACATTGTTGGCTTGGTCACATAGTTGTTCAACAGCTTAATAATCATTTCCAGGGACCTCATAGAATAGGATATATGGGGTATAGTCTTATTATCCTAATGTTTTGGTGTTTAATAGATGGGTCCTTTGTTAGTTCAGCTGTAATGTGTTCGGTCACACCAGTGGCTCAAAACTAGCATTTCCATTTTTGTGTTTTCAAAGAAGGTCAGAGCTGATGAGGAAACAGTTTTTGCTTTTAGGTGGTATGCAGTGTTTGAAATTTAACCCCAGTTCTTCCATAAGGCTGCTTTGAGCTTCAGCCTGCTAAGCAGAGCTACTTATGTTGACATTCAGCAAAATTCACTTTTCCCTGTTGTACAGAAAGGCCATAGTTCAAAACAGGCTGTAAAAAAGGAGAGGAAAAGCCACAGAATTTCTCAGTGACAGCTTCTCTTTCCTTGACACTGTTCATAAAAACTGCTTCCAGAAAGGCACTGGGCTGCCCAGAATACATAATGCCCACAGCAGGGGGGAAAAAAAAAAAACAGAAAAAAACCAAACAAACCAACAAAAACCCAGCATTTGTTCTGCGCCATCAGAGGAGCTGCATGCAGTGAAATGGGAACTGTGAAGATGAGAGATTCACTTTGCAGGCTACAACAACTTCTCTGGAGCCCTGAAATCATGCATATTCAGCCAAACATATGTAAATCTGGTTTAACCCAGCTGTGAAAGATCCCCTGAAGTAAACTAATAAAGAGCATCTGGATATGTTTAAGCTCATCCCAGGCATAGTAGAAAGATCCCAGAATGTGCACTGAGCTTTTTTTACGTCATTAGAGGAAATGCAGCAGACTTTAAAGGAAACTTGTGTTTTAAGATGCAAAGCAGCATAAAGTTTGCCTCTGCCGAGACAAGCTACAAAAGAATTAATTTTCCTTCACATTTGGATTTCATACATCTTGTTTTAACTACTGTGAATGCCTGTGTTTTACTTTTTTAAAGGACCTGTTATGTCTGCTTATTCCCTCTCACACAGAGGCATCTAAAATTATCATTGCTCACTGGGAAAGGGTGAGAGGTGAAGGAAAGTACTGAAATCAGGAAAGTTCAAAATGATCAGACGCTGCATACCACCTGCCAGTGGGAGAAAGGTTGTCAAGCACTTTCTAGTGCAAGAGCTGGCCTTGAGCCTAGCCGCTGGGACAAATAAAACTGAGCTGCTTCAGGACTGTAATGACTTTCATTGTTCTATTACAGATCCAGGAGGTTGCATACCTTAAACTTTCTCCCATACCGGCAAACTTAATAAACTGGTTTATTTACAGAGATACTGCATAGAAGTAACACAATTAAAAAAGTTCTAAGAGCTTGATATTCCAGTCCTTTTCAGGTCTGCTTCCCCTTTGTTTCAGTGGGGGTGGGAGTTCTCTGAGCATTAATTTGCTGGTTCAGATCTTGTAACTGACATCTATAATGAGCCCTTTTAAAAAAGAACTGCTTGTTTCTAATTTCTAAAAATTCACAAGTGTGACCATGGTGTTGGTTTTGTATGGCCACTGTGGCATGCAGAAAAATAACTGGATTGCAAGTTCATAATCGAACTAAAAACAGATAACTGAAATCGGCTCTGAAAATGTTACTTCAGGACTCATAGGTTATCTCATATGGACATGGTGGAGTTGTTTCTCTCACCTTTCTTGCTTAATTTATCTAGCTTAAAAAAATACAAGAATGAAAGTTCTCCATCTTCCCATTGAGACCAAAGCCACCTGTTGATCTCCCCTCTTTTAGTAAATTACAACCGTCTTTTTTCTATAGAAAGTTGACAGTCATTCATCAAAAGTGGAGAGAAGTGATAGAATTTGGACCAGTTGAAAGGATAAATAAAACCACCCTTAGAGATCGATAGATAAACCTATACTGGAGGGATTGCTTCTGAAATAAATCTGAGTAAGGGCCAAAAAACCCTGACAGAGGCCACTATGGCTGATCTGATTGTTTAGATCCTTTTCAAGGCTTTGTTACGTGTTACTTCAGGCATGTTATATATCAATTTTCTTTTCATAGTTATGATTTCTCCTCATGCCTCTAATGATCCCCAAGCCTCTTGTAGCTGAAGGTTTTTTCTTTACCAAACTCATTCATCTCTCCAAGCACATGCATCCTCCTTTTGTTTGCTGGATATCTCAGGCTCATAGCTTGGGCAACTGTGTTTTGAGAGCCATGGGGCAGAATGTGGGGGGAGATGGATCGCCCTTCTCAGCACAGTCATGCAAAACTTACAGTTGCAGACCTTTACAAATCAACAGTACAGCTTTACTGCAAGGGAAGGGGACGGAGGCGGGGAAGCATTTGCCAGCAGCTTTAACTATGAACGTTTGAGCTGGTTTATCCTAGCTGGTGACACCGAGAGTCCAGAAAAATGAATATTGGGTAGAATTGCACTGAGTCAGCAGAACAAGTCCTTGCATCCAGAACGAAGATGAAGGAAAAGCGTAGTTAGTGTTTTCAACAAAGTAGGTCCAATAAAGTCGCAAACATCAAATCATTGAGATTATAATGTGGTTGGTTTATGTCAAACCTTGGAATTATTCCTTCAAGAAAAACAATGAGATAAGATCTCAGAACGCATTGATAGATTCTGGTCATTCCTGAATTTTCTATTGCTTTAAATCAGGATGTCCAGTCTAAATTCATCTGATTTTTTTTTAAATTCCTACTGCTGGTTAAAAAGGAGGAAGAAAGCTTGTTAATACCTGCAGGGATTTTCCAGGCTGAAATAGTCTTTTAGCAGCATGAGACTGCCTGTAAACACAGTTCTAACACCTGGAGACACATGTTGAAAACCTATTCAGTGGTATTTAAAAAAGATATTCTGAAGCCCATAAAAACCTCCATTCATAATGAGTCTATACCAGTGTTTCTTGCAAGTCTAAGCAGAGGGAGACGTACATCAGACAGAGAAGCTTGCACGGAAGAATGAAATTAACTGCAAGGTTTTCCCCTTAAATAGCAACAGTAAAGAAATCATTGTGCCTTTCTGGAACAATGACTTGTTCTGTGGAAAGTCTCAAGTGATTTTGTAGGTGTTGGAGATGGAAGTGGGCTCATTCCCATTAGAGAGGTGAAGTTTAAGACAGCAATGACACTCACTCCCTTACTCACTCATTCACACTGCTCTTAATGTGTGGTCTACGCATAAATATTACCTTATTCCCTGATAGTTATTCCCTCACTTTCCTGCCAAAACATCATTCTTCATTTCCCACCTCTGTGTTCCAGTTTCGTGTGTGCCACCATTTTGGGTTATGACTTACCAGCTGTTGCAGGTGACTTTGGAACGCGGGACAACGGCACCTCCCTGCAGAGGTGATCATGGAATGTTCTTGGTGCACCTCTCATGGCCACACATCGTTTCTGGGACAGAAGCGTCTTTGCATCCACGCCACAGCTAACTGTAGTGCTCAAATTGAAAGGCTCTATCTTTGGTGACAGGTCATTAGGGGACCAGGTATTGCTCCCTGCCCTGCCCTTGTTATTCTCAATGACTTCAGCCTGGTTGCAAAAGAAAGCAGCGTCCAGACTATTGTATCGCTAAAACAGCCTCACATTAAGCTATTCAAACTGGGAAGCAGTTTGTTCTTTGTTTTCATTCCTCAAGCAGTTGTGAGGATTATAAACTGGAATTTCAGTTTGTGGTCACCGCTGAAGCGTAGGCCAGAACCGAGAATTAGAGGAATGTGACTGTGGGGCTCGTCTTGATGTTCTGCCATCCCTGCCCCTGATCACAGATGAGACAAAGAAATTTAGGCTTTATCATGGGATGTTTCTTTTTATACTGTACATGCTAAAAGGACACAGCTCTTTTGCTGGGCCTCTGGAGTTGCGGTTTCCTTTCTGCAGATGCCCGTTAATTGCTATTCTCCTGAGACAGACACCTTACTTTGGATCCCTTTCCAGGTAGACCTTTGATCAATACTTTTCAACTGCTGCTGTTCAGCAGGTTTTACCTTATTTTCATTTGCTTCTGAGAAAATAAGTCAAAGACTTTACAGAAGTCAAAGGGTATCATACTTAATGTTTCCCCATAAAAAGTAAGCCATTTATCCTGTCAAAAAAGGAAGTTTGTCTGGTTTAATGTAATTTAATCCTGGCAAATTTGCTTCGGCTTTTTTTTTTTTTTTAGTAGTTACTTTATCTTCTGTTGGAGGCTCATAAAATTGATTGTTTAATCACTTATTGTAGTGTCATTCCCATTCTAAAAATTGGACTGGCAGGTCTGTCCCTTTGGCTCATCTCAAAGGCAGATAATATGCTCGTCCTTTTCCAGAGCTCTTGATGCTCATACTTCCTCCAGTGTTGTCCAAGATCCTGCACAGTGTCTAGAAATTGCTTTGGCTAGCTCCTTAAGCAGTCGGGGACAAATTCCTTTAGGCAACTTGAAAACTTCTACGTTGTCTAAATAATTCTACCTCTCTTCTCTGTTCTGGTTAACACTTATTCCCTGACTTTGTTACATTTCTGATCACAGATCAGAGTGGGGATTTTTGCTGAAAAGTGAAGCAGGAAAATGAGTAAATGCGTCAGTCTTCATGTCTTTCCTTATCTGTCCTCCTTTATTGAAGTTTGTTGTAGTGGTATTCATTATTCTTATTCCGTCATGCTCATGCCTTGTATTCTTTAGAATGATGAATTCTATTCCTCTGTGAGTATTCCATTCTAATTACATTTCTGCCCTCAAAAGTTCTTTCCTGTTAGAATTAGAAGGAGCAGAACATGCCTAGAATAGCTGCACCAGCATTTTCATACAATACTTCTTTCAACACTGTGCACATCTTGCTTTTTAACTTGGTTTTTAGCAGATATAGGGGTACAGTCCTTGAATACAACCCTTTAATACTTTTTTTCATTGATGAAACGAAGAATCCTCACCCCCTTCCTGCAACTACCTTTAGTGAACAAGCTAGATCAATACTGTACTCGTGTGATTTATCCAAGCACTAGTTCATTTCAGAATTGAAACACTTCGAAGGTTTGGAAATACTTTTCTTAATGTCCTCTTAACCAACCAGCCAGCCAACACTGTGTACCTTACCTACAAGCTCTGCTGGAAGAAAGAATGAATTAAGTAAAGCCGAATACTACAATACCATATCAGGTCTTCTCTCTCATTAGATGAGTAAGAAGACCTGATTTTGCATGTTCCAGACTGCTACAGTACAGGGCATTCTGACTGAGAAAATGAATGGTGATGTTAGGAGATGCAGACAAAAGGACATAGGGTGAAATTACAGAAAGTTAGTGGGGGAAGAAGGATCAGGTTGTCTACGGGAATCAGGTGACTAGCCTGACTCTTTCAGTAGCCAGAAATAATAGTACATCGCATGTGGGAAGACCCTGAAGTCATAAGACCAGCTGTGATTTGCAAGGAAGGATTTGACTTCAAGGAGACAGATAAGTGTCAGCATGTTTGTGGCATTAGCGACATGTAAGGTCTGATCCTTGAAGGTGCAAATATTTTACCTCGTCTATGTCTTTGAAGCTTTTTCAGTTTTACTACTATTTTTACCACCAGACCTCTCCCAAGTATAATATTAATACAGGTAATTCTCTCAACAATATCCCTTTGCTAAGAATAGATGGTTTTTATCCATGGTAATATGTCTCGTTGTACTACAGAAAACAGTCAAGAGTATGGATGAGTAGTTCAGACCACATAAAATGAAATAAGCAATGGATTTTCACATTTGGAGAGAACATATTGCAAACAGGAAAGTGCTAGGCATAATATTTTAAAAGTATTTAATTTAGAATGATTGTTTTATTATTAAATATAAGTTAAAAATAATATAGTGATATTTATATCAATCGTATTTTACAGTCTGGTTCCATAGCATTTTATGCAGACAGCCCAGTCAGTTTTCCAGTACATAATGTCTTAGAAGGATGTCAAATAATATATAGCTATAAGACTTTTCAATAGCAGATATTTCCTCAAAGCTGGGTGTCCGAATACTTTACTTGACTTTCAAAAATGTAGGCCCTACATTTTTCTGATTATTTTATCCATGTATTTTAATTCTTTGAATAATGAGTGCTCATGAATGATGCTGGACTGAGCCTTGGGGAATGTGTTGTTCTTTAAGAACTGCAGGGTAGGTAAATGCACACACAATGCAGTCTGTAAAGTGGCACAAACACTGTCCTATCTGTTTGCTTTCAAACTGGCCTGTTTTGGGGACATAGTCAGGATCACACACTTGCTTATTCATACAAGTCTGGAAGGCAGTTAGTAGTGATGCTTGGGGCTTGAGATTTTGATTGACAATGACTGCAGTTATCAGCGTATTTCATAATAGCTTCTCCCCCACGGTGGTTATGACAGTAGGATGCTGAACATTGCTCATACCTTGTTATTATTTAATTGTATCTATTCCATAAACATTAATGCAGGGTCAAATCTTGCCCATCTTACTTCATTTAAGTTAAAGTTGTTGGGATTGCTTGCATAACTAAAGACACATGGATGTGATCCATGATAAAAAATAAATTACATCATTAACCTGACGTTGTGTCCAGAGAAGATTCACCTGCCTAGAGCAAAAGCACTAATGTTAAATATCCTGTAACTCTAGTATAGAAAGCATAATAAGCATCAGGAAGGTTTGAGCTCAAGAGGAACTAGGTGGAATCAGGCTGGTTTATGACCCTCATAAATTTCTGCTGATAAAACACCTGCAGTGTGAGCAACATCATTTCAGCTACCCCTTTCTTGAACACACATGGTCACTCAGTCTGAACTGTGTGTTAATTTTGTAACGTGAGTTGTAATGATTCAATATCCGTTGGTAATGTAAAACTGAAAACTTGACGTTGTGATTGTATGCAGTGATGCAGATTTGTGCTTAAGGCTGTCATTCGCAGAGTAGGACTTAGCCTAAAGCAGAAGGCTGAGGGTGGAGGGCAACTTCACTTAGCCAGCAGGGAATGTCAGGCATGGATGCGAGCTTTAAGCCATTCCCTCTCATCCTGTCACCGGACACGTGAGAGGAGATCAGCACTTCCCTCTCCACTCCCCAGCATGAGGAAGGTTTAGATAGCAATGAGGTCTCCTCTAAGCTGAACAAACCGGGTATCTTCAGCCGCTCCTCATCAGTCATGCTCTGTAGTCTTTTCACCAACTTTGTTGCCTTCCTCTGGACACGTTCTAATATTTTTATACGGTTGGCCCTTTTCACCACGAGGGCACATTGTTGACTCGTATTGACCTCACCATCAACCAAAACTGCCAGATCCCATTCTGCAGGGCTGTACTCCAGCCTCTTGTCCCCGAATCTGTACATAAAAGGATAGTTAGTAAAGCATGACGTTCCCTTCATGAACCCATCCTGGCTTTGACTGTACAATCTTACACCCTTAGGTGGGCACTGACAAAGGATTTTGAGTCTTTTTCATGCAAAAAACATTGGACTTAGGCGCTCAAAGGGGCATATCTCTTAGAAGTTTGTGCATAGAGGGTGTCCATGAAATTAGGCTTTTTAAGTTGAAGCTTTCCTTAACTTCACACCCGGCAGTGCATTTCTGGATAAGACTTCAAACTTCCCTGACGATCCTTCCCACCCATTTACGACTCTTTATTTCTGATTCTTCAGTTAATAACCACAGACAGTTTTACACGTGTAAATATATTTGGTCTCAAAATGCTGTGGAGTCTAGCATGTAAATATCAGGAGGTGTAAGGTCCACAGAAGACCGGCACCCTTTCAGTGAAATGTAGTTACTGCTGATTGTGCCGTAACCACTAGACTGTGTTTCTGGTCTATATACAGCGATTTTCTATGTGGACTTAAATTACAGGGCCAGGTTCTACCACGGCTTGTTAAGTGCTGCTGACAAAGAATAGAAAAATCTGCCTCTTAAAAAAGCTGCTGGACTTTAAAAGAGGGTTCTCTTAGAAGAACTTAATTTGAAAAGTGTTTCTAATTATATATTGTTTTCTGAGATTTACTTTCCTCCCCTTACTTTTTTACTATTAAGACATTTATATGAATGCAGGACCTTATTTTCTTAAGCGATCATCCACTCTTGCTATTTATTCTCCTCATGAAATCGTAATACTCTATTTGTCACAGCACAATAATTTCCATGGCAACCAGCTGTGATGTCACACGGAGGAGCTTATGATTTCAAGAGCTGTTTTGCTGTTAAATATAAAGTTCCTACCTTGTAAGCAAATATCCCTTGTCCACCTAAATGCTGCAGTTAAATGGGGACAGAAAAATACATGCCATAGAAGCAGTACTATACCTAGCCATAATACATATCAAAGGCTTCTGTGAGATAGTGGCAACTTTTCAATGCTCTTTTAACATAGTTTGCTGAGGAATATTTTGCATTTGGTTCTAATTCTGGGCCACTAATACCTTGCCTGCCAAATACATGAAAAGACATTATTCTAGGAGGGGTTGATTTACAACATGAAAGTTTTGTATCTTCACGAAGTCTCAGGAGAGCCTTGGAGGTACATTTTCTGTCTTTCTGTCTCTCCTGTAATAAGGACAAGGATTACATTTCCTTAGAGTATGTGGAACTTTTAATGCCCTGGCACTTGGACCCTCTCTGGAGAAAGAGGTGGGAGAGATGTTCCTTCAGTTCCTTGTCAGGCTGTGGCTGCTTCTTGTTAAGCACTAAGAACAAAACCAGAAACAAAAAAAAAGCAAACTACAGGGTCTGTGCTTGTCATTCATTAGTGCTGCTGGCTTAGTGCCCAATTATGTCAGAATTTCTTCAGAAATTCAGGGTATTGATTAATGCTGTATTAGGGACTTCAGATGGAGGATGCGCACTCTGCCAAAGATGCCTTCTCTGGCAGCAGGCGCTTGGAAAGTCAAGTAAGATTTGACAATGATCTCTGACCACAGCACAGGACCACAAGATGAGGCCTTTAGAGTCAGGACTTTCAGCTGAGAAAGCATAGGCTTCAGCACAGAGGTCGACCTATTCATGTGTTCAGAACAAGAGAGAGCTTTTAAAATTAAAATAGGAAGGACAGTCATCTAGCAGGCGCAATAGATTTCAACACTGAACTCTATCTTTCATAGTTATTTAAGCATCCTCCTGAAGCTCAGGTATGTGACACTGACTTTTAAAACACATGACAAAGATAACAGAATGATGAGAAGAGAAAGAAACCTTAAGCAATGTGGGATGCACTTCTCTGGTATTTGCACAGCTTCTGTCTCCTTTATTCCTTTTAAAGGTTTTTCAATGCGAATGGTTTACTGTAGTAAAAGCAAGATGGTATTAGCTGAGGAGAGATTGGATGTAACAAGGGAGGAATGAACACTATGTCAGAGGAGGAGAAATAATAGCTCTGACCTGCTGAAGTCAGTGTGACTTGCCCAGGGCCAGGATTTCAAACTGATGGCACTTGCCCTGCAAGTAAATTCTCTCTCCTTTCCTAAACTTCGTAGTCTTCAACTCCAGATCTGAAAGCTGTACTAATAGCCCAAGGCTGCACATGCAAGATGTAGCTGGCAGGTACAGTATGTCTCCAAATTTGGGCAAGCTGATCAAAAATCACCTTGCAAAACTCAAACCAACCTCCCAGGGCATGCCTTTGAACAAAGTAGTTAATGATAAGTAGCTTTTCCACGTCCTTAGTTTGTTTAACCACTGTATGCTATTTATTGCAGGAGTGATTCGTGAGAGTTACCTGAAGGGTCACGATCAGCTGGTGCCGGTCACCCTGTTGGCCGTTGCTGTTATTCTTGCTTTTGTCATGGGGGCCATCTTTTCGGGAATCATAGTGTACTGCATCTGCGACCATCGCCGCAGAGATGTGGCTGTTTCGCAGAGGAAGGAGAAGGAGTTGACCCACTCCCGCCGCGGCTCCATGAGCAGCGTTACCAAGCTCAGCGGCCTCTTTGGGGATGCTCAGTCCAAGGAGCCAAAGCCTGAAGCTATCCTCACGCCCCTGATGCACAATGGCAAGCTGGCTACCCCGGGCAGCACTGCCAAGATGCTAATCAAAGCTGACCAGCACCATCTGGACCTGGCCGCACTGCCAACACCTGAGTCCACCCCGACCCTGCAACAGAAGAGAAAGCCCAGCCGGGGCAGCAGAGAATGGGAGAGAAACCAGAACCTCATCAATGCCTGCACAAAAGATATCCCCCCGATGGCCTCACCCGTGATCCCAACCGACCTGCCGCTCAGGGCTTCTCCTAGCCACATTCCCAGTGTTGTGGTCCTGCCCATAGCCCAGCAAGGCTACCAGCACGAGTACGTTGACCAGCCAAAAATGAGTGATGGGGCTCAGATGTCTGTGGAGGACCAGAATGCCACCCTTGAGTACAAAACTATCAAGGACCATCTCAGTAGCAAAAGCCCCAGCCACGGGGTTAACCTGGTGGAAAATCTCGACAGCATGCCACCAAAAGTACCCCAGCGGGAAGCTTCCCTCGGGCCCCCAAGCGCCTCACTGTCACAGAGTGGCCTGAGCAAGCGGCTGGAGATGCACTCTTCTGCTTACAACGTGGACTACAAGAGAAGCTACCCTACAAACTCGCTCACGAGAAGTCACCAGACGTCGACCCTCAAAAGAAACAACACTAACTCCTCTAACTCATCCCACCTCTCCCGCAATCAGAGCTTCGGCCGGGGCGACAACCCGCCACCGGCCCCGCAGCGAGTGGACTCTATACAAGTCCACGCTGCTCAAGCACAGGCTGTGACTGTATCTCGGCAGCCGAGTCTCAGCGCCTACAACTCGCTGACGAGGTCGGGGTTGAAACGCACACCCTCGCTAAAGCCAGACGTACCTCCCAAACCTTCCTTTGCTCCACTCTCCACGTCCATGAAGCCCAACGATGCGTGTACATAATCGGGGGAGGGGGGGAGGACAGCAATTAAGCAGAGGTTGCCCTTGAAAGCCAGTGTTCTGCAACTGTTATCACTCACTCCTCTGAGAAGACGGTTGTTGCAAGCTGAAGATGTGTTGGATTTCTGCTCTCTGGGAAAAGTGGAATATTTTTTTAAACCCGAGCCATATGACCCATGGTTGAAGGTTTGCAATTGCAGGACTCGCCCCCACAACCTGCCAGTTCTTTGCTCAAAAGACTAACCCTCCATCACAAACATTGAGCCAAAAGCACACAGGTGAAAGATGATTGTGACATTTCACCCTGCCCCCCAGCTGCACAGCGCATTCCTGAACTGGGAAAAGAGTGCTCTGAAAAGCAAAACAAATAATTACAAAAACAAACAAACTTAAAAAAGACAAAAAAAAAAGAAATAAAATCCATTGATAAAGCTAACTCTGACTTAACAATGGCAGAAGTTTACTACATGCAGGTACTGTGAAATGATGCCCATCAGTGTTACAGCCATTTGGTTACAGCAGTTAAATGCCATGTTGGGCAAACTATGTCATAGATTTCTGCTACCCTTCTCTTTTAATGAATAACACGTGACTGTTAACGCAAGTAACTCCTCTTATTTATTGTTCAACTTTTGTTTTTCCTAAGGAAATAACTTCTGCATATCATCCTGTGAGCAGCTCTTCAGAAGTACCTTGAGAGTTATACCTATTTAACGTGGAACTCATTAACTGGAGTAATTAAAACTCTTTTATTTTTCCAATGAATTCACTGAGTTAGATAAGTTGGAGCTGGAATTCTGAACTTTGTGCCTGGACTGCCTGATTAGCTGAAAAAAAAGGGGATATCTATTTAAGTCTCTCAGCTAATTAGCTGGCTGGGCCTCTGACCTAAGACAGCAGCAAACAAATACCGCAAGTTCATAACTTCTAACGCAACTGCAAGAGAAACTCTTAAAAGCCGCACATTTGTGCACCATTGCTATCAACATGGCTTTGTCAGTAGCTAATACTTTCTGTGAAGGCACCAGCTTGTGATGTGCCATCTCATTTCACCTTGCATGTGAGACGGCAAACAAAATCCTCAAACAGTGTGAACTAGTTAATATGCCGGCTGTTACCATGCATAAATTATGGTCTTATCACACGGGTTTTTCGTGGGAATATATCTGTGAATAGCCTGTTTTCTTCCACATGTAAATTTGTGCCTTACACCCTCAGTTGTGTATACTTGTGAGCTGTAGTATGTAAAACCTTTTTCTTTTTCCCCTTTGAGTAATGCAAATATTTATTGATCCTTCCTCCTCCAAGCCCCTTCAAGAACTGGAGTAAAGACATTCAAAGAACATGGTGGTTATTGTCGTAACCCTGTGTGTCTCAAGAAGTTAGGCTAGCACCATACCTTCCGCTTCAATTTGACTTTCTAGCTGTGCCAAGCCCTCTCTCAAAACCACCTACAAGCGGCGACGATCCCAAGGCACCACGCTGGGTGTTCTGCCTTCCCCCCTGCCTCCCACTCCCCCTTTACCACACGTCAGCGCGGGGATCATTCTCACCGGGCGGCGGGGAAGTGACCAAGACCCATGTCCACAGGGCTGGTGTGTCCCCAGGCTGGGGACGAGCACGGGCGAGAGGGGTCAAGCCCCACAGAAAGCCCGGCTGCACGTCCCGCGGCACGCAGGGCACACGGAGCTAGGACAGGCAGGCGGGCTCCTGCTGTAGCTACCTGCTGCTCCAGGATGCTGCATGTACTTCTTTGGGGAAAAAAAATGTAATTTTTTTAAATTTTTTTTTGTTTTTCCTTCGTTTCTTTTGTGTGACTGTGCATGTAGCTAGCGTGGGAGTGTGCGCGTGCACAGGTGTGTGCGTGTGTGTGTGCGCGCGCAGGTGTGTAAGTTCCTTTCCAGTCTTTCAGTTTATGCAAAAACGTAGACGTGTTTTTAATCTGTTACAATAACTGTGTCAACATACTGTAGAAAAATGATGGGGATCGCTTCTAAGCTTTTTATATATATATATATATATATCTACTGAACAGTATGTTTGAGTAAGGTGGTTTCTGTTTCAATTTGTTTTTTAAAATTTTATACTTCCATTTGTTTTTCAGGGTTTTGGTTTTGTTTCTGGATGATTGAAAAGACAGATTTTAAGTCCATTAGCTTATAGATGGTATATATAAAGTCTGGATGGTCTAGACCAAAGTGTGTAACAAGGGTGCTTGCATGTTCTTTCATTTCATCATGGCTTCTTTTATGAAACAGTTTTGTTTACCCTTAGTGAACTATGCAGACTGGAGTAGATAGTTCTGTATCCAAAGCAATGTTGTTGTTTTAATAGAAACAAACAGAAAACCCTTTGAAAACAGTAGGTAGCAAGGTCCTTTTTTTTTTTTTCTTAAAGAACCAACTCGCCACCTTTTCACCAAGCTCCAAAACCCCTGGAGCACCAAATGCGCAGCTCCCACTGATACAGCCCCACAAAGTGTTCTCCCAAAAACATACAGACAAATAATCACAGCAACAGCCTGTGCAGCGATCTGCCTTCGTGATGTACGCCACACCAGTTACCGGGTTGACCTTGAAACATGCATTTTGTACTCGGTGGGTCTTCTGGTTTCGTCCTTTCGACTCCTGGTTCCCTTCCACCCTTTGTTTCGAGGGGTTCATGAACCTATGTGTGCCTTTGCTTTCCACCCTTGCTATACACTGGTAGATGCAACAAATTCAGACTCTCATTTGTTGTAAAGTTGTAAAGTATTGTGATGTCACCAGTTTCCCCTTCATTTCCACATCCCCCTAACATCTGATTCACAACTTAATGTATGTTGTAAAAAAAAAAAAAAAAAAAAAAGCAAGGAAAGAAA
>VYZM01022546.1:39370-49719 GCA_013398915.1 Dromas ardeola | reverse complement strand
AATATTTTTGGAGGAGACAGTCCCAGTGGCAAAGAGGGTAGCATCTGAACTTATCTCAGCCCTGACCACTCTGGTGTTTGTCAAGCCCTCTGCCTATTGACATCTGCTACTTCAGGGTGAATAATTGCATTTGCAGCCCCGGTGCTCATTTCTCTCCTGCCTATTTTGAAACCTTCTACAGAAAAACTGGTAAGGACATTCCACCTTGTGTACTCATAGTAAGTTATAAGGAGCAAGGATATATCTAAGACTGAAGATAAGATGGAGGAAAAGTCATTAGAAACCATTGCCTTAAATAAAAATTCTCTGAATTGGGAACAAGGTTGTTATTACTGATTCCCATGTGGACCAGCAAAAACCAAACACTCCATGTCATCTGAAGGGATATTTAGTCAGTATCAAAACCTGTACCAGGACTGCAACAGGCTCCATGTAACTTCTCAGTGATCTCTTCAAGCACCGATCCCTTTCTCCTGTCAAACAATGACCACAAAGAAAGTGTCCTGGAATTCCCATTTAAACTTCAACCGTACCCTGTAGCATTTAGACACTTAGGGATACCCATATTCATAGACAGCTATGCAGTAAGGAGCCTGGAAGGATTACGAAGTCTTTGAAGTATCTCATTAGTTTTGCAAAGCATGAAGTACCTTAATTTTTGTCATTGCTTTTACTTTAACGTCAGAATTTCTGTTGCAGAATGAGTTGGTGCAAGGGCCTCAACAATTCGAGTACAAGATGTTCTTCTCTCAACTCCTCAAAGACTCCCTTAATGATTAAAGTATCAATACAGACCAAGTATGAGAAAACACAAGTGCAGGTGATCTTATGCTTTGTCCTTGCCTCTGTGAATTCTACAATGACATCAGTATTTTAAAGAAACACATACCTAAAACACAACAGAAATACATTTAATTCAGCTCTGTCTTAGAATTCATTGAATTATTGTTGGAAACATGGAGAACCTGATGAGAAGTGGTCATCTCACATGCCTATTCTTATTTCCAAATAATTTAAATGAGGGTTTAAGTGGCTTTCTTAGTATCAGCTATTTAGAGAAATTATAGAAAAAACCTTTCCAATGGCTAAAGACAAGAGAATATTTTAAATGCAAAATCCCAAACAAACTTGCTATTTTGAACTCTACAGTAGAAATTTTAAAAATTGGGAATAGAATATCTGCATTTTTCTAGCAAACCTCTTGTATTATCTATCATGTACATAGTTAAAACTCCAGCTAGAGATGGCGATGATTCAGCCTATTGTGATTGAAATAGATAAGAGGCTGGAAAGCTTTGTTCACAGCTGCCAGAGGGCTACCCGAAAAAGTGATGATGTATGATAATAAAGAATGGAGACACCATTCTTTGAACAGAGATTGCTTAAGATTACATTTTAGTCATTGTATTTGACAGTCCAATCGGCTCATTGAGGTAACTTTTTTCCAACAGTAGACAGGAGAAAAATGTTCAGCTTTAGATATCACTAGCCAGCTTTGCAAGGCTTATCATATATAGGTAACATGGAGAGAATACACTGGAGGTACTAAGCATTTTGAGTATTTTTTAAAGATGATCGAGTATAATTAATTACCACAGCATTGCATGCATGAAGAAACAATTCTATTAAATGTTCAGCGAAATTTGAGAGTATTTTCAAGGCTTTTCTCTTTGAAAGGAGTTATTTTTCTGGCATAGTAATCTGTGCGGAATATGGAGAAAAAGTATAAATTGCAGGAGAGAAAAACTTTGAGGAGGAACCTGACTGGAAAGTTTTCTGTTGTGGCCTCTGTAAATAATTATTGTACTATTGTACTAAAAAACTACTTGAATCTTTAAAGCCTGTGTAAATGAGAACTGATTTTTTTCTACTGAGGAGATCCGTGGATCTGGAATCTGAAGCCTGTGATCTGTCTCCAGTTTTTCTGTTAACCTGCATTCTTACCTTATGCAATGTGCTTGTACCACTGTGCGTTTATACACTCTTTGTCCATTTACCCTATTTAGGTGGTAACTGCTTAAGATATCTGGACAAGGTCTTACTATGTCTTGTTAAAGTGTCATGCTTAACGGAGCTATGATTTTTCTTGGAGTCTCCAGGTTCTACTGTGTTACAATTTGAGTAACACTGTTTTGGAACGTTAAAATAAGATTATTATTAAAATAACGGTTTATGTTTAGAGCCCCTTTCATCTGAGGATCTCCAAGTACTTTACAAACATAAAATTAAGCCTCACAAAATCTCTGTATGACAGGTACAGATTAAACTGGACTCACTTTATCCATAACAAAAATATTTTCATCTTTATGAAAGACAATGGCAGATGTTCAACACTGTAAAGGAAAACTAATGACAGCCTACAACAGAAATGCAATGATACTACATATATCCAAACCACATACGTCAGTGAGTTTGATAGACAGGCACAAAAGACGCAATAAAAAAATCCTATGAAAATGCTTGGAAAACATTGACTAACTCTGAAAGCAGTAGTCCTCAGGGTGATGTTTTACATTAAAGACAGTAACTTCTGTGCTGTATTGCTCACTATGCCATGCTGTGTTGTTAGTTCACCGCTTAGACCAATTAAACTGAGATTCACCTCTTCATTTAGGAGTCTTGAACTGTAAGTGAACAGTTCTTGAACTTTGGTGGTTTGTCTTGCATTTTCTCTTTCCACCTTTACTTCTGCCACTCACTTGATATCTATACTACAACTGTTGCCAGTTGTATATCCACATGCCTAAAAGTTCTAAGGTATTCCTCTTGCATCACCGTTATACCCATCCCTGAAATTTTAAACATCTAATGTCGGCCCAGCTCTCATGTAGTGCAGATTCTGTTTTGCAGTTGACTAAATCTCACTATGATTTTGCATTTTTAGCTTTGCCTGATTAACTCACTGTGACAAGGCAGAGCTGAATGTCCTGAAGTATCAGTGACACTAGATGATCTGTGTACAAGTGCAGCCCCAGATATGTGTGGGCTGACTTAGTGAACAATCTGAGTAAAGAAAGACTGGAGATAATGACAGAAAGATTTTCCGCAGGATCTTTGAAGTAGATCAGTATAAGGCAGTTGGCTGCGTAGCTTAGAAAGGAACTGATGGTATATGGCAGGGGGACCTGGTGAGAAAAGGGGCAAGGTTGGCAGGGTAGTTGTTTTCTAGTGGTGAGGGGGAAGGAAAGCCAATGAAGGAAGTACGAGAAGGCAGGAAGGGATGTGCACAAGCTAGAGACATAACCTGGGAACAAACTGGTCTGTTTGTTCTGATGCATTCCCATCCCACTTGTAGTTTGGAGGAAATGAATGAGTGGAGCTGCGTGGAAATATTAACGTGTCTCTCTGTGCTTTATATTCTTGTGCCTCATAGCTGAGGCCTACATTGAACACTCCAGGCTGAACGTCATAGCCATGCAGAGATCCTGTGAACTCTTCTAGGACATATCGGCTCCTCAGCATATTGTTAAAATACATAGAGACATTGCCACAGTCATCCTTGTCACGTTTTCTTTCAGCACATATCCAGGTTATTGCCAGGCATTAGCAGGTTGACAGACTCCAGGATCCTGGGAATGTTGCCTTTTGTGAATACATCAATATCTTCATTAGTTTTCCAGCAAAATGCAAGGCACTGTGAACAGAATGTAATCCAAATTCTGAATGCCGTCTCTGTGACAGTAGCGTGCACATCTCGGCGTCTGGTCTGTGAGAGATGTGCCAGATTCCAGGGCTCAGTCTGGGATATGAATGCCTGGTCCCAATCTCACCACAGAGTCCTGTGGTTCGATTCTCTATAGGTAACTCCTGGTAGCTGGCTGCTCACTCAGTAAGCATGTTCAGTAAACCTATGTTTTGCCAAACAAACTTTTTTCCTGTCTGCGCCTCGGCACTGGGGGTAAGCGCTGCTTCTGGCCTGCTCTCTGCTATTCCTCTCTACTTATGAGCTACGAAAAGAAAAGCCCTCTTCTTGATTTCCCTCTTCCTTTCGTATTTCTTTTCTTCACAGGAATCACGTCTCTTCCCCTGTGCTTTCTTCTACACCTCTGGTGAGCAACTCATGGTTAAAACCCATGCTGTTCTTGTTTCGTAACAGAGCAGACCTAGGGCATCTCAGAGCTGTAGTGTTGTTTTTTTCACCATTTCTGCTTGACTTTGCTATTACCTGAAGTGTGATGAGATGAGGAGGGTAGCTGTAACTGATGAAGAAAGGCCTGCAGGAGGGTTTTGAAGATCAGGTGCACCTCTGGATGCAAGATTTGGTCCGCATCTATCAGCCAACTTAGCAGTGGTCATCTTGTTGACCAGAGTAAAGAAATCACAGGTTGTGAAGGCAGGAGGCCCTCCAACAGATGGAATCACGTGAGACACAGAATGAAGGTGAAATGGTTGATCCTGTGGATTATAACTCCAGCAAGAAAAGCACTTCATAGGAGATTAATAATAATAAAAACATAGAGCAGGCAGAAGAATTAAATCTACCTAATTCCTACCTCTCAGGACTTATGACTGTCTCCAGTGTCCAAGAACACTGCAGCCTGGGAAGCAAAGTAATAAGGAGAGCTCTGGCTGGAGCTTTAGTTATGACTCTAGTGACAGCCTTGAGAATATGAAACTCACTATGTCTCATAAGAATAATGAATTGAATGCCAAAGTGTGCTCAGTTGTTCATCAGACTCTGAAACTTTGATAATCATTGGAGAAGGACATTGAGATGGGCTACATTACTTGGGATGTGGGCCTAGATATGTAGGGTGTATTTTACTGATTATCTGGGGGAGATCGTAATGTCTTTTGAGTACTTACATCCTATTTGTGGATGCCTAGGAAATGTTTACTGAAAATTTAATGAGGGTCACATTGCTGACTTCTTGACACACTTCCTTTTTTCCTATAGACTCTGACTGCATAATAGTAACTTGAGTACACCAGCAACTGTTCTCTGGTCCTGAGGGTGACTGACATGGAAATGCTTCAGTCATACTATTCAGTGTTCTTATTTTTCAAACCAGAGTGGCTGCATGAAAACTTCTACGTGTGAATAGTACCTGGCTCTTGCTAACTTTCCAAACACACCAGGGAATTCTAGCTGGATCAAAGGACACGGTAGCTTTAGGGGACAGTGCTCTCTGCATCAGCCAACTTGTGCAGACCCATGTCTACCACATTCATGATACAAAACTTCTGTAAGATGGGAAAAACCTAAAAATGTTCAGATGATGAAAACATTTATGTGAGATTTTAGGTACTGTTTTGAAACATATATAGATATATAAGATAAGCAACCTGAAAAGTAGCAATATATTGAACAGTTTTATTTTCTTTAAGCCTGGATCGGGTTACTGTAGTTTGACTAATCACCATACATTTGGTGATTCACAGGACATGTTGATGTATATGTTCTTTAAATATAGAAGTACATAATCTTTTATAAACAATGAGACATTCAAATTTTTGTATGATACTGTAGGCAAATATTATAGCGTTTTAAACTGAGACACGGTAAGAAGTTGCCTAACTTGCAGAAGGCCATGTAGCAAGTCAGTGGCATAGCTAATTATTGGAATATTTTTCTAACTGTATTTTCTGCTGCTTCTATTAGCTGCTACCTGTACAAATGTCTTCCTTACCATAGTGCATTGATGCTTGTAGGCATAATGTGTTCATTTTCTAACATATTTGCCTGCTAAATCTGGTTTTGCTTCTCTTCCATCAAATACTCATTGCAGTTCTTGTTTCTGAGTCTGACGCTGGGGATATCTGGCAATCAGCTTACACATTCATTGGTTTGCATAAGGGGAGGAGACAGGACTACAGAGTGGCAGCAAGTATGCAAACAACTCATTTCACATTAGTTCCCCCAGGTAAGAGATTCTTTCAAAGGAGATCATTGAATTTACCTGTTTCATATTTCAGCCACCATTGTCTGATACCCAATTGCACATAAAGCATCTGGTGTAAGCAAAATTAATTTGGATCTTCTTTTGTAAAATGTTAGCTGGATTAAGGGATCACTTAGCCTCTTTCCTTACAAGAATCACTAGAGGGAACCATACTGTGGAAAAGATAAAATAATTAGGACAGGAGAAAACAGGCAGCGTGCATCTCAAACGCAACTGTTCCTGTGTAAACTCAGCCTATAAAATTATATTAGTTTGCTTATCAAGCAAGCTTCTTTTCAGATTTAATAGCTTCCTATATTACGCTGACTGTATCGACACCTGTGACTGTTATATTTTAGATGTTTTCCAGCTCTTACGAGCTTAAGTTCTTATCACGTAGGCAAAAAGATTAGTATTCCAAAGCCAGGTTAGTGTCTGAAGACATTTTTTGGGGAAAAGGCAACATAAAGAAGTACCAGACTTCCTCAAATGCAGTACTGAATGCTCACATTTTTAGTAGAATAGACACTACAGAAGCTGCTAAATGTAAAGCCACTGGCCAAAGTCTGAAGTGTATTGCAAGGATTCCTAGGGCCTACTATAAGTCAGACAATTAATAGTAAGCCACAGGAACATACAGAAGTGTTAGATATTTTTTAATGCGTTTATATACAAGCAATTTTCAGAAAACTTCATGTCATTCTCAGCAAAGAACATTTCCTTGCTTGGCTCATAAAAAAAAAAAAAAAAATTTTAAAAACTGTTCTAAAAGAAACAGGAAACAAAAAAGAAACACCATTTTTTATGATGCAAATGCATATTAGGTATGCCCCTTGAATAGTCCAAACAATGTAACAACAGCCCAGACTCAAAAGTGAGCTAAAGAGGTACAGAGGTGCAACAGAATGGCTACAAGTATGATGTAGGTTTTGTTTGGTTGGGCCTCTTCAGCTTGGAAAAGTGGCAACTGTGGGGGGATAGTAGTATGGATGGCATCAAAAATGTTGAATATTGAAAAGACATTAATTACTTTTCATAACACAATAACTTCACAGCACTAATTGAAATTATCATCTGGCAAGTTTAAAACAAGCCTTAGAAGTACTTCTGACTGTATGCAACTAAACTGGAGAACTCATTGGTACAGGTTCTTCTACATGCCAAAAATAAAGCAGCTTCCGAAGGCTACTTTAAGTTGTCACTTGAAGGTAGAGAAATCTTACGCTCCTAAATACAATGATGTACTGCAAAGTCCAGAACTCCTATCCTGCTGATTGCCAAGAGGCAGCAAATTATTTTAAAGACAGGAGTCTCTTACTTGTCCTGTTTGTTAGACGTTTCTTCAAAGAATCTGTGATTGGACACTGGGCTAAATGAACTTCTGCCCTGACCTGTCATGGTCAGATCATCTGCCTAAGGCAGTTAGCAGATTTTTACCTGTGGTCACCAGATTCTACAGAAATCTACTGTGATTTTTTAAAAATTACATTAATGATTTTGCATGTTGGTGGCTATTAACTGAAACGTCACATCACATACAGTTATTTGTGTTTCGTTTATATGCTCTTCAGGGGAGGATTTGGGTTTTTTCCCTGCATGGTCAGAATATACCTAACATGTTTTCAGTCTCATCTCAGTATCAGTTTTAACACTGAGAAAATCAAACGTATAAAGAAAATTAATATTGTTGCCTTGGAAGGGCTGATCCTTATTCCTGTATAACTAAGGTTCATTCTGAGAAAACCACAAAATATTTTCATCATAGTCAGACAACACAGCACATTATTACTGAATTAATTCGGGGATTTCTAAAAATTTTGGCCCATTATGTTTTGGTACCCTATAGCACTTTGCACATCTGCAAGATGTGGTCTAAATGTCAGTGATCTTCTGGCACTGCCTATTTCTAACTTCCCATATTTCTGAGTCCATTCCACAGCTCACTCATTCTGGGAAAAGAATAAGCAAATATTAAGGAGTCTGTCGTCCATCTAAATCATATTAATCCCAGAAATACTCAGCCTTTTCATACGATATGGTATATTCTACCTTATTTCCTTTGTAATTCTGCAGTGTTATGAATAACTTTGTCTCAGTCATTTCATTATAACCCTTTACACTCAATAGCCTTGTGGCTTAAAATTTACCCCAGACAGCAAGACAACAAAGTAACCATTTTAAATATGCTTTCTATTTTTTTATGAACATGAAACACAATTACTACTTACAGAAACAAATGCTGACACAGTATTGGAATGGACAGTTAATCTTCCTGCCCAGCCTTCAGAGTTCCCTGTGGGCTCAGTTGCCACCACAGCTCTGATATTGGAACCAGCAAAACCCTGACTGACTGCTCTCTTTGTTCCCCTGCCCTTTCAGGGAAGAGTCATTCCTTGATTTTAAGTGTTCTTTTAAAGACTTGACTTGTGAGTAAGCATGTTGCAGTCCTATGTGCCAACTTAGAATGTTTCTTACGCAGAAGCGTTCTACAGAATTTAGAGTAAATAAATCAAGAAAAACAGTGGAAAAGATACTTCTGCATTTTTACTCTGATTCTCAAAGAGAATAAGAAAAAAAATCTAGCAAGGGAAGCTCACAGGGTTACCCTGGTGATAATAAAATAAAGGTATATTTCAGAACTGATGTTATACTAGACCCACTATGTTAAATGTTCAGACTTCCTCTGAGGAAGAACTACGTTTTTTGCATGGGTAGGCGTACTAGACCTTTCAAGTGTTTTTATTAATGCTATATTTGTGTATGTCACTGGATGCAGGGGGTAGAGTGAGGAAGAAAGCTGTGGTAGTGTATTAATTGATTTTTATATTTGACATTTTTCTTCGAGTATCTGAAGTGTCAAGGACCTGTTCAGAGCATAACCAGCCTCAAAACATGGATCCTCTGAACAACTTAAAGAAAATGTACTCTTCAATGCTGCAATAACTTCTATTTACCACAAGGTGGTATAGAACTGTAGCTCTCTGTTCAGCACCAGTAAATTCTACCGCTAAATGATCCATATTCCTAGGCTGGATGTCATTCTCATGGTGCTTTGCTGTGCTGTGTTTCCTTATTGTCGGTGTGGCTGTTCAGCAAAACCAGGTAGCTCTTTCATAGCATCGAAGCAATTGCCTGCTTAAAGGCATAGGTTTTCACACATAGCAGGATTTGAGCGGTATAGCTTTTCCTTGTAGCCCTGCGAGAAGACCCCTTTGGCAGACCACTCGCAAAGAATAGTTAGAGATTTGGAGTTTGCCTGGTGTAAGAAATGAGTGTTGCTGAATAATGCCAGTAGTAAGGGAGCTAAAATTTCAGACTTATAATTGTATTGAACTTATTCAAGCAGAAGATTCAGAATGCTTTTTGTGTAGCTAGGGTCCTAGCAAGTGAGACCTTGAAGGTAAAGGTGGTACAAAGGTAACATAGCGTCTCTAAATCACCAGAAGAGTCTCCCCTGAATTGGTGCATGTTGAATTTTAACTTTTACTTTTTTTTCCCCTGGTAGAATCTGGTCCCACATCCTCTGCAGCTGCAGAAGAATTCAAACAGGCTTTTTTTATTTACGCCTTCTGTCATACACAACAGCTGTAGATAGTTAGAGTAACACACCTGTTTCGGCCCAAATAAACCTAGTGTGCTTTTGATTCATGTCTGTCTGGACTGGTTTTGTTAAGCGTTTGTGTAAGAAATGCATTTGCAGTGGAGTTAAAAGAGTAAAAGCAGAACTCAGAAGTGTGAAGGTTTTGATTACAGCATGGTGTTATGCTAAAATGAGGTGGTATGTAGACTTCTGTATTTCTGCTGTTGGACGGTCTTTGGTCAAGGAAAGAAGAAAAAATATCATTCTAAATACAAATTAAAAGTAACCAACCTAGGCTGAAAAGTAACCAACCATATCAGAGATACTCTTTCCTTCCATTATCATCTACTTGGAAGCTTTCATGGCTTCTGGAGTCCTTTAATGTTAAATCATTTTATACTATGGCACACATGAGTATTAGCTCTTAGGTTGGGAATGGTTGTTTTGAAGAATGCTAAGGTGAAGTCCAACTTCAGGAACTATTCCTGGAGAGAGAGATTTCTTAATTTAGAATAAATAACAAGCAGCTCTTACATCAAAAATTCCTGTCCAAGTTTCTCAGAGAAAAAGAATATGTATTTTTAAAAAATAAACTACTAAGAAATACTAGCAAATAAATTCTTATGTTTTGATAAATGGATAAAAAAATCTTATTGGTACAATAATGTCTTAATCTTCTGCAAGAATTTTATTAAACATGCAATGCAGACTTTAATATAGGCTTTGTTAAAATTCTTATTCATATTTTAGCTTCCACTAAAATTTAAAATTGGTTCACAGATCTTCCTTTCTGAAGAGCAGAAGAATGACTGTACAAGTGCCACAGTTCAAAGGGGACAGGGACAGAGCAACTTTTTACTATTCGGTTAAAATCTTTATTAAAAAAA
>VYZM01022546.1:10537-22607 GCA_013398915.1 Dromas ardeola | reverse complement strand
ATTTCTCTCATCCTTTTTTGCAAAAGTTTTTTTCAGTAAAACAAAAACTACCCTTTTCATAGCTGTTGTTTGAGAAGCCCTGGACAGAATTTCTCCTCAGTCTTGTAACTTTTAACATTTATGGAGAGTAGGCTCCAGAACAAAACACTGTGTCCAAACTCAAGATCTGAGTTCTGAAACTTAGAACCTAGCACAGTCTGAATGGCAACATCACATGCAAGAGCACTTGAAGTCATGGAAGTCCTTGATGTAAGCCTTTAAGAACGAATGCAGGAATGGACACTTGGAGGTGAGTGCTTACAAACTACAGGAAACACTGCTATTCTAAGAAGGCTACTAGCTGGATCATGGTTTGTTTTCATAAGAAATATATACAATATATTCATGAGTGTCCTCAGTGGGGCTGATTCTAAGACGGAAGCACATGGTTGATACCTTCCCTTTTGGCAGATTTGTTTTCAAATTGGTATCAGTAATTTGGTTCCATAGAAAGAATAATGTCTAGGTAAATAATGGAGCTGAGACTGTGAGTGCTGAGTTTGGAGCCCTAGAACAACAGAGTATTTCTGATGACTCTCAGCTGAATGGTGTTTTTTTCCCACATAAGTGCTGTAAAGATACGTTAAAGAATTGAAGAGCCTTTCAAAGCTCTAAACAACTTGCTTTCTGCATGTCATTAAGAGTGCTGGGGATATCTACAATGCATCTGTTCACAAGTATGTGCAGGCATCCGTCAGAAAGCTTTAAATCATATAGCTTGGGACTCTGTAGTCTTGAAGTCATAACAGTGTGGGCTTCAGCTGCCAAGAACCTGTCAGTGTTCTGGTGGGCTTGTGCAGTCATCTATAATGCCTGGACTGTTTTGGTATATGAGTTAGTTGAAGGATGTTTACATGAGCTGCAGTTCTGTGCACCTGGATGACAATGAACATCCTTCACTTTGTAGCTACAGTGCACATCATAGTGTAAAAACCCACATATGGGTACATGGAAACATTCATAAGTAGAACTAGACCATCTGCCTACAGGTTTGCACTCAGTTTCTTTCCAGTGAACAGAAGTACCATTACATCTGCCTTCTGAAACTGCTTGTAGCAGCTGAGTTCATATAGTCCATGCAACGGCTGATCCCAGTCCTTGCACAGCTGGGATGTAGAAACAGGGAGCCATGCTGATGACATGGCAGTCCAGACTTCTTGACTTTTATTTGCTCAGAACCACTATGCTTTTGATATAGTCTTGAAGAACAGCAGATTTTGAGTTCCTCAGAATAGCAGGTTCATCTTCGTTTCTATTTTTACACCATCATGAAGTTGTTATGTCAGACACTGCTTATAATTTAGATATGGCCTACTTGTAGGGACACATATAAAAGAGACAAATAACTTTAATCATATTATTATGAGAACTAGAAAATAAAATTTTAAATGTCCAGTTTGTTCAGAATCCCCCACTGATGTCTTTAACAATAGCATGGATTAAAAACATGGAGAATGCATCTCGTAGTTTTTGCTACAGTACTCAGATTATCAAAGTTGTCATTAGGTGGTGGCTAGAGTGGATGCAGCACCAGGAGAAACTGAATGTCCAAGTCCCTTAAGTAGCTTTGGAAATTCCAGTCATGCAGTCAAGCCTTATATCTTTTCAGTCACTGACGTATGTATTACTCACTTCACTGATCTGAAAAGGAAAAGACAAATAAAAACAAAAACACCACCTCCAGTTAAGGAATTCCTTCAACAACAAGGAATCTTTAAATGTGCACTCATTTGGCAGCAGCATTATTGTAAGATGATTATACAGCATATGAATGTTTATTGCCTGACTTTAAGATGCACAATGTAAGATTAACAATTGTAGTGGGTCTTTTTTTCTATAAATGCTGTATTTCTGCTATTGTGTTTGCAGAATACAGCTAGATAATAATTGATTCTGTGACAGGGATTGGCTAATTTGCCAACAGTATAGTATAAAACACATTTATACAGTCAATTACACCCAAGTGCATGGCCTATTTGCTTTATAATTTCATAAACTTGCCAGCAATTTAAATAAAAAAGTTCCATTAAATTATCATATCATGTGATAGAATGATATTGCCAAGTATATTAAACCATGTGTGTTCAGCCAGAATTAATTAAATATTATTACTTTTTTCTTATTAACACATTGAACCTATCCTTCCTACTCAGTACTAGAAATAGAAGCCTATTAGTGAACAAAGTAAACTTAAGGGCAAAGTTTAAACATTTTCCTGAGGGTGCTTCATTAAAATTCCTAGTTCTTTTGTTTAAACATTTGCTCATGATAAATGTACTTGTATTGTGAAAATATTTTATGTTCTTAGATATGAATACTGGAAAAGTTTAAAGGTAATCTTTAATAATAACATTCAGACATTTGAGGGAGATCTGATCTTACTTTTCTCATCTAATTTAGGAGTCTCAGAAATGACTCAGAATGTATTTGGTTGCTATGTTTGTTCTGAGCTTTATTCCTTACTTGTTTTTTGTCATGTTTTGATAGCCTTATGAGGTAAAAAGAAATATTAATTATTCAGCGTGACTGTTGTCTGAAGTCTCCCCATCTCCCACTGTCAAACAGCAAAATAAAATAGGTAATGCCCATTTCGTACGAAACATATTAACAAGATGGCTCAGGGGATCTTGTTATTTGAAGAAGATGGCAACGGACAGTGAGAATTAACATTTTCATATAACTTTAATACAAATTGATCTACTGAGTTATAAAACAAAAACTTCTCAACAGCTGGTACTCTGCACACGCAAACATGCCTTCTCTCTTTTTCTCTTGTCAGGTGTTGGAGTTTCAGACACTGTCTGAGCTCTCCTGGTTTTGAAACACAGGGGATCCTTTTAGGGAAAGCTTTATCTTCTCATTTTTAAAAGACTTTTAGAAACCCCCAAATTTAAAAAGTGCAGCTTTGTAATTACTGGCATGCATTTAGTATAATAAGATAGTGTGTTTGAAAGTGGATACGCATATCTTTAAGAGCAGTCTACCAGGAATCAGCAGAAATAATTACCGTCAAGATTTAATTATGTCAGACGAGTATCTGTCCTGAATAAAAGTGTCGACGGTAGAAGCTGGTATTGCTGTATGTTCAAGCCAGCTCTCTGTATACTTCTGTTAAACATAGTGTTAGCTATTCTACTGTGACTGGCTTTAAATTAATATAATCGAACACATCAAAGCAATGAAAAGAATTACGTGTGATGATACAAAAAGAGAGGAATATAAACAAAAATAATCTTTTGGAAGAATTGGGCTTGGCCCTTCTCTCGCACGCAAGACATTGGTCAGAGTCATCTCTGCAGGTTGATGCGGGAGCAGTATTGTATGACAGTGTAAAGGAGATCAGAATAGGTCTTGATGTGTTTACGTGTAACAGTCTCTTCTTTACCTGTTACTGCCTCTTAAGGTAAACTTCAGAACTGATGTAAAACAATTTTGACTGTGATGACATTGACTTTCGGATTTTTAAGGAAGATTTTCATTAGAATGTCTCCAAACTGTGCAAAATACTATACTTTGTGTTGGTGCCAAACCAAAATATTAAGTTTTTGATTATTCAAGTGAGTGGTGTTATTAAGCAAAGTAAATCTATAATCTGAGTAAATATTACACAGTATTATTAGAAAAGCTTAAAAAAAGAAATAAAAAAGAATTGTACTAGACTTAATTAAGGCTTCAAGTAAAGCTTGCTTTTATTGGCAATTTTTTTGTTGCAACAAGAAAACTAAAAATTAAGAGGATGGTTGGCAGCAATATTGATATGCTAATGGATAAACATGCTAATTTAGAAAAAAACTAATCAGCAAAGACATTACTAATGGAAATGTACTGGAAAATGGCTAATGCTGTATGCAGACCTGGTATCTACAAAATTAAGAAGAACTCATTTTGTGTTTATAATTGTAACTTGAAAGCTAAGCCTTGATCTTCTCTCTGCTTTGCTTTGGTTAGTATTTAAAGATATTTCAGATGACCTGGCCTGGTACCATGACACCTGTTTAACTTCTCTATAATTATGCTGCTAAAATTACATGTTCTGTTTACTGAAAGGAGAGCTAAAAATCTTAATTTTTTTCTATCTAATTTACCAGTGTCTCCAGACAAAGAGACCCTTCAAATTAAAGAGTATGCGTGAGTCAGGTCTTCTGGCTGAGGTGTAGTAGAACATCTCTGTTCACTGTCTCAGGATTAGAAAGAGTAATGATACATTTAGGCACTAGAATAAGACTGAAAACGCTTCATGTTGGCTCTGCTTCATTTACATCATAATCAATGGCTTTAGTTGCAGCTGAGTTAAACTAGTTCTAAGGATTTTCTGACATCCCACTATCACTAGTGTGATTGGAAAGGGTTCAGTTTGTTGGGGAGGTACAATTTGAAGGTCTGGATTGCATGAATGCAAGCTCCAAGGGAACATTTTAACTACTAATCCTGCATATGTACTTCTAAAACCACTTACACACATACATTTAACAGCAATGCAAGGAAATGAAGGAAATCTTTTCTTCCCATCACAGCCAACAGATCTCCAAAGTTTACCTTCCCCTAAGAGATGGCATGTTTCAAATGGCACAGATGTACATAAGTTTAGTCATACTAGTGCAGTTTTTTAAAGCTTGTTTATTTTCTTTTCATAGTGTTGTTTCATGTAAATCATTGAGACTAGGCTTTCTTTAAATTGAAACACTCTTGTCTTAAGGTGATATGGATGTATTGCATAGAGTTAAATAATCTGAAATCACTTCAAATCAATCAGTATACCTTGTAACATATGTATATGCAACAGAAGACCTGTTGACACTGGAAAATTGTTCCAGTCTAATGTTTACAGAATACACCTAAAAAGGCATAAATCCTGAAGAATTTTCTAAGTTAAAAGAATACTAAAAGAATTTTCATGTCCTAATAAACCCCAGGATTTCAAGTTTTATGACCTGAAACAGCAAATCAATTAGTATAACTCCCCTGGCTCTGATTGAATGCATAGCAAATTGTCATGATCCTTTTTTAAGGATAACAGAAGATATCTATAAAATTAAGAAGAACTAACCTTCTTGGCAGATTGGCATAGGGCTTAATAAAATTGAGTCCTACAAGATTATTGTAGTTGTATATTTATGTAGATGAGGATATTTACTCAATCGGATATGATTAACCTATAAGCAGGAAAACTTAGGCTATAAGAACAAATGGGTCATTCACTTTGGATGCAGACATGGTATCTGAACATAGAAAGAGAATTTTAGAACCATTTTAATTAGACAGTATTTGAGGTTTGCTATTAAAGTTTACACAGCTCCTGCTATTAACTGAAAATAAGAAATTATTGTTGAGCGCAGAAAAATTCTTGCCTCCCTGCAGATCCAGTGTAACAAAACCATTCATGGGTGCCTCGAGATTTGGAAATTTTACTTGCTTTTTCACTTATTTGTCAATAAAAATAATCTAGAGAAGAAATAAACAGCAAAAAGCTTGTTCCAAATAAATAAAGAACAAAAAAATAAAAATTTTCATTGAGACTGATTGTGAGGAAAAATAGAAATAAGAAGAATTGATGTTATCAACACTAACAATTTAAATAAAAAAATATTAGTTATAATGAAATTACAGTGACCTTGTATGATACAATGAATATACTTGATCATCCTCAAACAAGTCATAGGACCCACAATGGACCATCTCCTTGAGCTTATATGTTTCTAACTCCCACATCTGAAACATTATTAACAAATGCACTTACATATAGCATGTTAAATGTGTGGAATAAATTATTCATTTAAGATGTTATGCTTATTTCTTTTATCACAAAATTAATTCAATTTATTTAATTCAGAATTTCCTGAGTAAAATTTGTTTGAAACAGAAGATAAATCAAATTTGTGTCTAGCAGATTAATATCAGCAAATAATGAATCACAAGCTGCTTGGGGAATAGCTGATGCTGGGGACTGGAGATGCAACGCTGAGCATTTTGGAGGTTTTAATCTGAAATAGCTCTATTGTGGTTGTGTGAACTGAAGAGCCATTAACAACTGGAGTACATTAGGTGCACTCCTGAAGCACAACTACTATTTTCATCCAGAAGTAATCTATATCATATGTTCTCAGGCTGTTCATAGTGCAAACAAAGTGCAGCCTGGAAAAAGACAAATGTTGTACCCATCTGAAAAAAGGACAGGAAGAAGAAGCCAAGGACCTACAGGCCAGTCAGCCAAACTTCAGTCCTTTGGAATGTTATAGAACAAATCCTGTAAGCCATGTCAAATCAAGAAGGTGACTGTGACCAGGCAGGATGGATTTGCCAAGGACAAAGCATGCTTAATCAACATGACTGTCTTCTATGAGGAGATGACTGGCTTTGTGGTGAAGACAAGAGTGGCGGCTAGGGAACGTTCTCATTTTAGCCAGGTCTTTGGTATGGTCTCCCACAGTATCCTTTTAGCCAGGCTGATGAGATAAGGACTGGATATGTGAACAATTGTATTACTAGAAAATTGTCTGGAGTGATTAGCCTGAAGAATGTTGATCAAAGGGAGAAAGTCCAACTGGTCAAACTAATCGTGTCCCTTAAGAATCAATGCTAGGGCCAATACTGTGTAATGTAATTACTAAATCACATGGACAATGGAACAGAGCGCACTCTCAGCAAGTTTATGGATGATATCAAATTGGAAGGAGCAGCTGATACGCTGGAGGATAGGGCTGCTGTTCAGAGGGACTTTAGCAGGCTGGAGAAATGGGCTGACAGGAACTTTATGAAGCTCAATAAAGGCAAATGCAACTGTCCGTCTGTCCTTTCCTCCCTCCCTCCCAGCAGTGCAGGCTCAGGGCCAACTGGCAGCTTTGCAGTGAAGGGCGTGGAGGTCCTAGTGGACAACAGGTTGAACAAGTCAGCTGTGCACCTTGACATCACTGAAAACTGATTTGTATTAACAAGAGAATAGCCAATTGGTTAAGGCAAATGGTTCTTCTCTGTTCAGCACTTCTGACATCACTTCTGAATTACTACGTCCATTTTGGTCTCTTCAGTACAAGAAAGATATTGACTTTCTGGAGGCATCTGGAGCACACGATGTATGAGGAGAGGATGAAAAAAACAGGTTTGTTCAGCCTTGAGAAGAGAAAGCTCAGGACGAATCTTATTGCTGTCTGACTAGCTACTGGGAGGTTGTAGAAAAGACAGAACCAGTCTCTTTCACACAATGTTGGGACAAAACACAACAGACAGAAGTTGAAAAGCTGGAAATTCCAACTCAATAAAAATAAACTTTTTCTGACCATGGAAGTGGCCAGTCACAGGGTCAGGTTTCCCAGAAAGGTTATGGGATCTCCATTTTTTCAGATTTTTAAAACTTGACTGGACAAAGTCATTACCAATCTGGTCTAAACTGACCTGCTCCGAGGAGGTGCTGGACTAGGAGACCTCTAAAGAACCCTTCAAATCTTAATTATTCCTTAGTTCTGTGATTTTTGGTAAGTAAGTGGGGGACAGTCAGGACACCTGCTTCAAAAGTCTGTTTCTGGTTTGAAGTAAAATATTAATGTAGGTGCCTCCTAACTTATGTGATTTTTTTTTAGTGGATCATCTTTGATTTACTCTAACGTTATAGTATTATAATACTATAATGAATTCCCTAAATACTTTGTAGATAAATCAGGTTAGAAAAACATCAAAAATTACTTTAGGTAAGATTATAGTTTGCAATTTATTGATTATTACTAACTGTAGCTCAGTATTTCTAAAACACTTTTTCACTCATTAAGTGAATAGAAACACAAGCTTCGCTGTAGGTGACGTAGGAGAATTTTCTTTTAAAGACAGATTCTGGTTAATTACTGCTTGGTTGGTGTTACTGCAGGTCAAGTGATTCAGTACTGTGTGTTCTGTAATAATCTTTGAATTTAGCAATGGTGGATGTATATGAATATGAAAGTTACTAGATGTAATCTTACTTAATTCTACAAAAGTCTTTTTACAGGATAGTATTTATTTATTTATCCACATCTGATAGACAACGGTCACTTGTCTCTTCATCTGAAATGTTCAAAGATGTATATATAAATTGTGTACCCATTCAAAGTACAAATCTCATGAACAATAGAGTTGCGAAACTGTTACTAAAGTCCTCTTATAGCAAGTTTCAATGGTAGTATAAAAGAAAGGATTAAAGCATGGATGGCAGCTAAATGATTGCCAAAGGATTGTTTAACTTAATCAGAGATAATGAGCCTTAGTGGATTTAAAAGTGCTTATAAACAGCCAAATATTAGTCACAAAAATTCATACCTGGCTCTTCATCGTTTTCTGAAGTCAGAGACCAATTTTTCTCCTATTGTACACATAGGGGTTATATTTTTGTTGTTGGTGTCAATGTATTTCATGTTTGGCTTTAGGTAAATTGTTAAAATGTACAGTAGTTTGCAGTGGTTCTTCTGCAGAAATATAAGGATCATCCTCTTTGCAACTGGTTGACAGACCACATGATCTATTGTGGATCCTTTTGGACTTATTTTTTATTATTACTATTGAAATGCCATCTTGTCTTTACCTCATTCTTTCCTGGAAATAGAATATTATTGCACTGGATAACGAGTTACATACCGCCATTTAAAATGCTATTAAGTATATGTGTCTCTCCCCATAACTGTAATTCTATAGGTATTTAAACAAAAGAAATACTGTAGACCTTTTTGAGGGATGATTTTTCAGGAAGGTGACACATACATTACTCAAGCATAAGAAATACAAATAGCTGTAAGATATTTATGCCTTTTACAGGCATTCTAACCTTTTTAGAAAATGGCTATAATTTGAAGATATAATGTGAAGGGAGTGTTCTTAATGCTACATTAATTACAAGGGCTCACTTTCATTCCCTCTTTGGAGACATTTTTGTATTTTTATATGAAAAGATGCATATAATATTGTGGCAATAATGAGCTTAATGTAACTGGAAGCTATCAGATAAGATTGTATCAAAATTTCAAATACAAATAGCACCAGAAAAATCATCTGTATGATTGAATGTCTTTGTATCTCACATACTGAAAACTTTTTTCCTTGCCACTAAGTGTCACTGTATTATTTGTAGTTGGCTGTTGAGGTCATATTAAAAACCCTTTGGGCCAAATTTATTCCTGATACAGCCTCATTATGTCAATGGAGTTATGTGTGAAAAGAATTTGGCCCAGAGTTTTAAAGGCACCTAATTCTAAAGCGTTGCTGTAAATTTCCATTGTGGAGGCCCAGGAGAAAAATAAAAATCAGTTAGCATTTAATCTTGCAAGCAGCTGACCCTTTCATTTGGTGTTTAACTATTTCATTATAATTTTTTCCTATCAAATTAGCCCTAGTTAAAAAGGATCATCTTATCTATTTCAGCAGGACTGTCAGTAAATTTTGATTTAAAAATGGATGAGCTCTGTGCTCTTTGTGTTCACCCTTGATTTTCATTAATATTATATATTTTGAAATGTTTGTGAATATGAAAAAGTCTGCTATTGAAAACCTTGTTATACTCTAGCAAAATATGTCAAGGAATAAAGAACTGCTCAGGTTTGTCCGATGTCACCCTTTAGTCTCTTTCTTGTTTCCTTATAGTGATAGGAGACTAAATAGGCACATGAGAATTTTCAAAGCAATGCGTACAGTCTCTTTAATCTTTGACTTATCACTGTGCAGAAAACGTAGAAATATGTTACAAAGTCTTGAGACACCATAAACATTTAAGCAAAACTGCTTACACTTTTGACAGAAGACAATCCTTTCCTTCTTAATATACATATAAATTGTCACTTGCTTAGATAGCAAAGGAAAATGACAGCTATTTTCCTGAATCTTTAGCAAAGAGGTAGTTTATTTAGTCCTTGATAGATGAACTGAGAGCTTTATTGGAGAATGAAGGACTGTCTTCATATCCAAGAGCATCTGTCTTGTTGGCTTCACACAGACCAAGGATTGTGTGCATGAGAATGGAACATGGCCCGAGATCTCTGGCGGAGGAAAGGATGTCTGTATGTCAAAATGTTACCTTTGGAGGTGGGACTCCATGAGTTCTCTGTCTGGGTCTGGCAAATATTTCCCTTTCTGTTTTCTCTCAGGCACCTACATTATCTATTCTTATTGTAATGGCAGTACAAGGATTTCTTTAGTAGTAGGTCCTATCACTGCATTATCAATATGTGCCAGGATATTTTGAGTCAATTTTGTATTTTTTTCTGATAAGAGCTAGCTGGTCATTTGTAAAATGGGAGAGATATTACTCTCTGTGATGTTGGACTTCTTGCAGACTATTTCACTGTTACTTCTGAAAAACCTTGGGGATTTTGGGTTGCAGGTAACCACAAAAGATATGATTGCTGAGATTCCTCACTTTCTTCACAGTGTTCATTTTGTTAAAAACAGGAATATTTTTTTCTATATCTAATATTAACCCATGGTTAAGGATTACTATTTTTTTGAGAAGCCCAAAATGAACTGTGTCCAGTTCTGGGCTCCCCAGCTCAAGAAGGACAGGGAACTGCTGGAGAGGGTGCAGCATAGGGCTACCAAGATGATTAGGGGACTGGAACACCTCTCTTATGAAGAAAGACTGAGGGAATTGGGTCTGTTTAGTCTGGAAAAAAGACGGCTGAGGGGTGACCTTATTAATGCTTACAAATACTTAAAGGGTGGGTGTCAGGAGGAGGGGGCCAGGCTCTTTTCAGTGGTGCCCAGTGACAGGACAAGAGGTAATGGGCACAAACTTGAGCATTAGGAAGTTCCACCTAAACACGAGGAGGAACTTCTTTACTTTGAGGGTGGCAGAGCACTGGAACAGGCTGTCCAGAGAGGTGGTGGAGTCTCCACCTCTGGAGACATTCAAAACCCGCCTGGACGCATTCCTGTGCAACCTGCTCTAAGGTGACCCTGCTCTGGGGGGGAGGTTGGACTAGATGATCTCCAGAGGTCCCTTCCAACCCTATGATTCTATGATTCTGTGAAAATGACAGAAATTGCATGAGAGTGGCAAGGGCAATTGGGAGAGATCCAACCTTTTATTAGGCCATTTGATATAGTGAGCTAAAAGAGAGGAGCTTTTGGACACACAAATATCTCAATTGTACATAACCTTATTGGATATTAGAAGTAGTGATTAAGCAGTGATTAAATGGTGATTAAAAATGTTCTTGCAATGTGCATGGAAGACTTGGAAATCTGACTTAGATTATATGACCAAACGAGGAATAGTGGGAAGCTTTCAAAAGTTGCTTCTTTATTATATCTTTAATCTGGCCTTAAAAACACAAACTCACGGAATAAACTCAGATACCAGAATAATTCTTTCTCTGATATTAGAATTTAGAGTGCCAACAAATATACTTTTGTTTCTGTTTCAGATGTTGCATATTTGTTTTTATTATGAATAAATATATGAACAACAAATAATTGACAGGATGACAGCAGAATCTTTTGTAAGTACTTTCCTTTTATCAGTGTCTGTCCATATCTGTCTTCTGTTTTATCTGCCAGTATCAGCCAGAATAAATTCATATTCAGACATCTCAGGAAAAATGGCCTGACTTGGAGAACTGCTCCATTTTCATATTCCTCCCGGCTTTTAATCAAAACTTGAAAATTGTGAATATAAAATTAATGTAAAACATTGTAAACGTTAATAAAATTATCTGAAAAAGGTACTTAAAGGCAACAGTTCTAAAAACAGCTTAAATTTGGAGCAGTTGACTTGGTTCTTACAGTTCAAATCTATCCTCAGCAGAAAATTTGTTTGCAAAATGTGTGTTGGGCTAACACGTGCCTACTCTGTGTGCTGCCAGTCTCTAGCTTGATCCATATGAACTAACTAACTAACTTTGGAACTGTAATTGTGCATGGACTATGAAAGTCAACAATGAGACTGGTGTAGTCTTAGCATCTTTGACACGTGATCTGGTTTATCCAGCGAAAGTTTGACTGTCTCTGTACTGATGTCCATTTTAATATCATTCTTGGCTATGCTTTCTGCATGGATAGCCTCCTGTTTCATGAGGCAGTA
>VYZM01022544.1:28383-45455 GCA_013398915.1 Dromas ardeola | reverse complement strand
ATTTTTATTTTTTTTTCTTTCTGTAGAAAACTACAGATATGGACAAAGTATTAGTCAAAAAATTTAGCCTCTTCAAGTGCCAGTTTGGGTCTTTTTATTTGTTCTTGCATGTACAGATTTATACACCATCACTTACACATACATAGATAGAACAGATAATTTTGCTGTGCTCAATTTATCATACAGCTGGGAGTGAGATGTAAGAAAGAAATGTGAGGTTGGAAACCAAATTAAAATCCTGCCTCAAAACTGGAGATCAACAGAATTCATGAAAGTGCATTTGGGCCTTTGATAACGGGTTGATTAGGCAATGTAGAATATAAGGAGGACTCTGAAAATTTAAGAAGGTATTGATACTTCTAGAAAAGACAGATTTTCAATTGCTTAACTCAGCTTCTCTGAATATCTGTATTTAGAGAACTTGCATCTATCTGGGTATGCCTGAAGGATAAAGTAAGCTGGCTTATGTGAGAAGGTCATTTTCAGAACAGAGAAAATCTTTTAGGAAAACAAAACCAATAAACATCATTTAAAGCACAATTTGTTTGGCCAGAGAACATAAACAAGATGTTAGTTTTGAATTTCAACTTTTATTGTTATATCATGAAATATTATTTTCTTAGAGATTTACTCAAGGTTTCTCTTAAAGTTTTGAGAATGCATTGCTTTGTCCCAGTGGTGCAAGACATAGAATGAACCCAAGTCCCCCAGCCAGTAACTATGTGTTATTGTGTCAGTGCTGAAAAGTGGATAGCACAATGGGTAATCCCATAACGCAATGTTCCTTGCACTCGTCTTAGCCTTCTCTGTACTCTAAGAGGACAATACCAAAAAGCAAATCCCCAATCTTGCTCTTTTAGTGCATGTAGCAGTGCTGCAAATTGCTCCCCATACCCCAGGCTCATTCCCATTGCTGGACAACTTCAAGCTCTGCACCAACAGTGGGACCAGAACTTTAAAAAGTTATCTTGGTTATATATGAAGTAGATATTTCCCTGGGAGTGGGTAGAGAGGACAAGACATTTGCATCCTCTCATGTCTGTGATTTTTCAGAGCATATAAAAATATCTGAAAGGCCCACTGTGACAGTGCTGGAGAGTTGTTTTGGACAGTAGTCAAAGTCTATATTATCTGCATGGAAGATACCCAAGAGAAACCTATTCTTTAGCATGCTTCTTTGAGAAAGCTACTTGGTTTGGATTTCAGGAACAAAATAGTCTGCATGTGTCAGAGTCCAAAACTCTCTGGCCAAGTTCTTTTAGATATTCCACATGTCACAAGAAGAGGTGTGATGTTTAATATAAAATTTACTTATTTGAAGATATTTGATGTTACATGGAATTCCTGATTTAGTGAAGTTTTACAAGCTATACTGAAACCACAATAGAAATGTAAGCAATACACAGTTCAATCACAATACCAATGTGATTCCCATTATCGGTCTCTATTAACTCTATAATATGCTCATTGTCATGACACTGGGTGTCCCTGGTTGCCAGGAAGCGATATGAGGCAAGCCCATTGCTCTCTGAAATTCTTTCATTAGTTATTCAGTTTTTATATGCTACATTAGGTATCACTCTCCCCCATGCTGGTCTGGCACTCATATTCTTTTAATGAACTCAGGGAGAAATATTTACATTACCAGTTGGTCCACACAACTCTTGGTAGCTGTTTATCTAAAATATAGGTCACTGTCCAGTCCCCTTTGTGTTGAGATAAAGTTGACTTCTTTGCAACAGCTTTGGTCAGTCCCAACCCACATTATTGCCTGAGCTTCATGGGCACATCACCCTTGCTCGTCTTCTCTAAACCTTCTTCCATTCTAATGGTTTATTGCTCAGTGACAGTATGAAGGGTATGTCCACAAATATAGAAAAATGTCATATGTGATGGGGCGATCAGCAGCAGTAAGAGTAATAGGAAGAAAGTCAAATTGATAGTGTGAAGAAACCTATAAACAGTAAAGTAAATGTTGCAGATGGGGTGCTAATAACTAGTATAACTTACGATTTTAAAGAGCTGTATCACAGCACTCATTTACATACACGCTGATGTCCTGTTTCTAATAAACAAGGCTGCCAAGCAAATACTTCTTTCATGGTGCCTTAACTTTAACGGTTATGCTACTATAGGAATACTGTTCAGAAGAGGATTCTGGGTGTTACTCAGACCATAACCTGGCGAGTGTGGGGAAATTGTTCCCTTTTGTGCTTCTTCTGAAAAACTGCTTTTGGTAAACATCATACTGAGCTATCTGGGGATCTTCCTTCATCTGCAAAAGAATCCTTTAAAACATAACCATGGGGCTATGTAAAAAATACATCAAGCAAAAGAAAATAAAAACCTACTATTGACACTGAATTACTGTCTAATTATAATGTTTTGAAACATTAGTTTGCGGAGTGAACAATACAACTGAAGGTCTTCAAATAGCTTTGGGTTTGTAATTGTCACACAAGCAGTTTTTCAGGGGCCCAAGCTATGACCAGTAGTTTCTCCCTTTTAACCTATACTGAGCACTGAGAAAATACCTTCATCACCTTCAATAGCATGAGTTTCTTGGGTCAGGCGGTTAACCTCTTACAACTTTTATTGTCTGTGTATTGCTATTACCTCCTACCACCTGTGTACTGTTACAAGGCATTTTCTTTCTGATGAGCCTGTCTTTTATTGACAGTATATTCTCTTCATCAAAAATGCTCTGGTTTTTAAATTTCAAATGATTATATTTTACATAAAAAATATTGTAATCTTTACTCAGTTCTCCCACCTGGATCTGTTGAATGAAAAATCTTGTTATGTTCACCTAGGATAAAAATAAAAGCAATTACAACTTAGCAGATTATACTTTTTTCAGGCTGCATCTTAGAGACTTAATTTTCCTGTGGTCTTCATCCCAAACTCCATTTTCTAATAACTTTCACCATAGGAAGAAAAGAGCTTTAAGATCTGTCCTTAGTAGCAGGAATGAGTGCTAATCAGCTATAAATTAGTTCTAGTCACTTACAAACATTTAGAGTAGGCTCATTACATGGAAAGTAATAATGAAAAAGCCAGTCTTCCTGTAGAATTTAATTTCACTAGCAGAATCTAGGATGAATGATAGGCCAGAAAAGGATGAGATAGTCTACTATAGAAAATATTAGGGTATTTTTGCTCCTTTTAAGATTTTTAGATCTGACTAAGATGCCAAACTAGAGATAGTTCAGGATGTGTGATTTTTCCGAAAGACCCCATCACTAAAAGCTTATTGTTTCTTATGATGGATTTTCAAACTTCAGAGGTACCACCATAAACAGCCTCTAAATACATTGTTTTGACTGACCCCATTTTATACTTCTAAATATAGTTTTTAAAGTCTTGTAAAGTTCCTGCAAAATACAAGGCCTAAGTGTTTACATTGAGATCCTCCTTATCACAGAAGTGAAAATGATGTTGGGTTTCCATGATTTTACTGACAGCTTTTACCAGGGCTTTCAATTTGTATTGGCAGGAAACAAATCAAAGAAATTTGCTTTTAGCCTTAATTAAATATACTTTTCATATGAACTAAGAAGTGAAATACTAATTTTAGAGCTTTTCCAACCGTTTTAGTGATTCTCACTTTTACATTAGAGCTTTAGTTACTCAAGTATCAAAAAAAAGGACAGAAATTTAAGTTTAAAATTTTCTAATCTCATTTTTAGTTAGAAAAATATATTTTAATACTATATATTAGCATGGTGGAAAATTGGGATATTTTATTCAAATATGTGTCATAGAAACATGCTTTAAAATACCGATTTGTATATATATAGAAGAATTTTCCACTGTTGACACAGAGTCATGTGAATGTATCTAGCTACAAATATGAATGATACTCGTATACAAACAATGTCATTTGGTCACATCCATTTTGATCTCTGCAGTACAAGAAAGTTACTGACACATTAGAGCAACTTACCAGAGGACTTTGAAGATTGCTGAGGGCTGGAGCACTGGATGTACAAGTGAAAGCTGAGAGAGCATGGCTTGTTCAGTCTGGAGAAAAGAAAGTGAGAGAGAGGCTTTGCAAAGCTACCTAAAGGGAAAATATAGAGATGGTGGAGACCAGACTTGGAGAAGCACAGCAGAAGGGTAAAATGCAACCAGCACAGGTTGCAAAAATGTGAATTCAGTTATAATCTTTTTCTCTATGAGGGTAACACAACATCAGAGGAGGGTTCCAAGGAGGTGCTGAGATCTCCCTGGAGATGTTCCAACATCAGAAGGACAGGATCGGAGCAACACGATCTCACTGGACTTTCACTGCACAGAAGATTGGCAAAGATGACTTCAAGAGGTCACTTCCAGCCTTCACTACTGTGATTCTATGTTTCTACTTAATGAATGTTGTTGAGGGTTTTTAAAAACATTTGTAGCCTAATCTGGTGAATTATTAAGGTTTTGCATACAAAAATATTTTTCTTTTATTATATGAGCTGGAAGCACTCCCCAGGCATTGACTACGTAAAGTATATTGTAAAGTATATCAGTGAGTGGTTGTGTATCTGTCTGTCTGTCTGTCTATCTATCTATCTACACAATTACATATACATTTCATGTTCTGGGCCTACCCATTGTGACTATTAAGCAATGCTGTCCTTTTGCCATTGAAATAATTGGCAACACCTTGTAATAGTCCAAATGCTTTAAAACAGTGAATGCTATTTACTTTCTCCTGTTAACAAACAGAAGAATTGGAATAGCATCCCAGTTTAGTCCTTGTGCTTGTACATTCTTAGCTTTGGTCTGCAGTGTGTAAGCTTCCTGAGTAATAATTAAGCCATGAGAATCTCAGGCATAATGATTCAGAAAAGGCATTCTGGACTTCTAATGGGAATTGTTATATTTCATTGTTAACATATGTAAATGAAAATTCTTGTTCTGTACCATGAAGCACATTTCCTCCTTAGGCTCAAACTCTGCATGGGCAAATTGTTTTAATATGCAAGCTACCATCGCATTATGTCAACCGCAGAAATGAAAAATCAATACATTATTTCAAATAGCCTGATACCTAATAACGTACAAATGGCTAGACAATTCATCACTGACTTCAGAGTTGTATCTGTGTGATATTGCTATCAGCAGTATTAGAAAAGCTTAATGTGCCAATAGAAAATCTTTAGGTCGATGTATATGTATATACATTTGAAAAAGAAAGATTTGAAAAAGAAATGCTATTTCTATGAGTAACAGTATCCACATGTGTATCTGTCAGAAATTGAACAGAAAAATATCTTACTAGAGGTATTTTTCTCCTTGACAAAACATGAGTAGTAAACTCAAAAAGTTATCTATTAATGTGATACCATCTATTTAGTTTGGAACAATCACTTCAGAGTGTAACAGAAAATTACAGCATAATTTTACTTTCATGAAAGTTCACACAGGCAAGACAGAAAGTTTCTTATTGCAGGGAAAATAAAAATAAATTCCATCTCCATTTCCTCAATTTGGTGCTCCTAAGCACCAAATGACTTCATTTCCAGGACAATTATTTAACCTAACAGTTTCCCTCAGTGCTAGCTTTCCTGTGAATTATACATAGCCACACAAGCAGCACCATGAGACTACTCTCTGAAAAAGTATTGTCACTTCTCCTCTACTGAACAAGTTCTGAGCAATTTTGAGAAAAGATTTCTTCTTAATCCCAGTTTCTCAACCTGGGCTCTGGAATTGACACAGCAGCACTGTTTAAAATTATTAGTAATCTACTAGAAGATAAAGAGGTCCTTCATTTTTAAATTTTACTTTACACCAAGTACTTGAATTAGTGTTGAAACTCCCACTTCCTGCTAGACATCGCTGTTGCATACTGCTTGCAGGTCTCTGAACTTTACTTATCTTTATTCAGTAAGTAAGTTGCAATCATTTTTTGTGGATGACATTTAATGGCTGCCTCAAGGCCACCACATTGTCCATTTGGGACTGCATTAAGAAAACAGAGTCAACACTTCCATAGGAAGCCACACAGGAATTCATCTCTGCGAGAGTCATTGTTCTCCAAGACCTTTGTGTACTGCCTTATGGCTTTGAGGCCAGCTCCATGCTTCAACGTTTCAAACCCACTGTTTTACCTGTTACATCTTTCTGTCATGCTCTTGGTCAAATGACACTGGATTAATTTTAAAAGAGAGTTTGGCAGACTAAGCCTCAAAACCACCCACCTCAACATCTCTTTCAAAACAGATCCTTGCAGTCATCTGCAGGATGTGTTGCAAAAGACAGCAAAGAACTTCCAGGCTCCTTGTTCTTTCCCTAAGGATGGGTAGACTATTTCTATTTTAGAACTACATTATTACCTATAAGAGAAACTCGGGATTATTTTTTTTCTTTTCCTAATATTTTCATTATGTTTAAAGATAGTGACGACGACATTTTCCTCACTTAAAATACAAACAAAAAAAATAACAACCACTTGTTATTAGAAAGAGGCGCCTTAGCAAGGAAAAGTGTTTAGTAGCAGACCAGGGTTTTAAAAAATATGACACAATGCTAGCAGAACTACATCCTTTTGTATTCCCTTTATGGGTTCAGTTGATTTAGCTCCATCATGACTCGTGTGAATGGAGCTCAGAAAGAACATGGAAATGTCTTCACCTCTGAAAAAAATGTTACCTTCTTAAATATAAAAGTTTGCATGAAAGATCTTTGAATACAATCCCACATATATATATATACTGTCATACATACATTGTAATTACTTTATTTGCTTGAAATTTCTTGTCAAATTATCAGAACTGACACATATTTGGGTTATTTATACAGTATAGTATAAATGTGATAATAAGATGAAATTAAGAATGTAAAAATGGAAACTGAAGAACGAGTTCCTAATTATGAAACGTAGTTTTCTGAGAGCAAAGCTTCCTACAGCAAGGGTCAAGTAGGAGCTGTCTTAGCTTTGTAATAGATGTTGACTAAGCAGAGGTTACTTTAGAGTCTTTGAGATGAAGTGGCCTCTGAAAAAAGAAGAAAAACCCATGATTTCTAGATCTTTATGTCATCTCTTCTTCCCCTACATCATAGATATAGCAATAAAAGACAGCAGAATCCACACAGTACAGACTTCTATGCTGTAGGGTTCATAAAAGCTATCTCTACATCAGCTTCCCTTCAGGTACCCCTGACTGATAAACATGAGTCCTGTCTGCAGTAAATTTCCTGTTTTAAATATAGAATAAGTGAATACTCCTTTTGATACTCACTGACAGTCAGCTGAGGCCAAGGGCTCATGAATCTGCGTAAAAGTAGACTGAACAAAATACTGACATACACAGCAGAGATAGTTTGCCATTTGCCAGAAAATGGGTTACATGACCAAGTTGATCACTTTCACTTTTAACTTTCCTGGTTGTTATTAGAGTCAAAATTCTTGATTTTATTTCACCCTTTAAAGAATGTATTTTGGTTTTGATCTGGTTCTTTGTCTGGCACAGAAAGAACTGTCATGGTCAGGGAGGGGGAAAGTACAGTCTAGGAACAGAAAATGAAATATTTTTTTATTAAATGGGAGAATTTTCAAAATATTGTATTTTGAATGCAATCTTTTCATTTACTTCTTGATGATTAGATCTGTCCTCTATGGAAAGCAAGCATATCTCCTCTGGCTCTTTCCTACAATAACTATTTCTCATTATTTATATTTCAAAATCTGTCTTCTCTCTTTTTTTTTTTTTTTTTTTAATTTGCAATTTTCACTCTGATTTGAGCTATCCTCCCCAGATTAATCCTCGTACAAATTAAATATTTTTGTAGCTTTTACTTTTTTTCTTTTTTCTTTTTTAGTTTTAAGAAATAACTCACCTATAATCTGACATATCCTCACACAGAATTATTTTTCAACTGTTACTCACTGGCCGTTCTTACTATCCATAATGCCTTATCAAATAAAAGGACCACAGTTCCCACCAGAAAGTCTGTACATTTCAGTAGACCAGACGCCAGAGTCTGATTAGTTCCAAAGGCGCTTTAATCACCAGATGCAATAGTACAGCCTACTCTTTTTAGTACCACGCCACAAATTATCCATATGGTTTCTGCACATGTTCTTTCCTGTGCTTACCATCAGATATTTAAACAGTAATCAGGTGAGTAAAAGAGATTCATACTTAGTATCGTAAGTGTGAAGGTGTAGCATAAAGATAAAAAACTGTCCATTTTACTCCTTTGCAGGTGGGGTTCCCCTACTTGTGCCTTTGATGAGGTCATGGAATTGGTGGGTCAGAGTGTTGCAGGCCACCATCTGCTTTTTTTGTTTTTTTTCATTCTCCCCAGGATACTTCTGTTCTTCTGTCTATATATCTCATTCATATATTTCCCTGTTATCAAATGTCATTTATTTATTCTCTTCTTACTTCACATGGCACTCACATTACCAAAGATGCCATCTTACTGTGCTACTTTTTTTTTTTTCCAGGCCATCACACTGAAATGGCAGTTGCTTCCTATTACTAATGTAATAAGAACATGGTAGTAGGGATATAAAATTCAAGGTTGGTTTGTTGTTTTTTTTTTCTCTAAAACAACTAGTCACAGAGGGGTAGTAATGCAAAGTTACCTTTGTCCAGTTTAAACATCGTGTAAACTTGCTGATAGTTCAAGACTGAAATAGACTCTAGTGTTAGCTGAGAATTATTCCAAAATAGATGTCCTTTTTTTATTATTGCTTGTCACTGAAATATGATCTATGTATACATGCATGTACAGATTATTACACGTGTTCTGAACTTTTCATAAAACCAGAACTGTTTTCTCCCTGGTGTAGAAGTGAGGTTTACTCTCCAAGGACATCCAAAGCACTCAGCTACATCTTGGAGAAACCCCATCATAAAACTTACACATCATCATCACTCAAATCTCTTTTTAAATCTTTTTAAATCTTTTTAAAACATGTCTTAGCCTTGAAAACTGCATAAACTTCAACCAAGCTAGGTGGTCATAACAAGTCTGCTACCTATTTTACCAAATATCCCCTCATTCCCCATCCTTCTTCATCACCTTTGGTGTCCACAGGGCTGTTTCTGTCAATTTTCTCACTCCTATCTCCCACAGCTGCTGTGCAGCTTTTTTCACCCTTTCTTAAACGTGTTTTGCAGAAGCACCACCAGTGTGGCTGGTGGGGCCAGCTGTGCCCTGTGGTGTGTCTGTTTTGGAGCCAACTAGAACCGTCTGGAATTGTTTGTGTCTGGCATGGGCAGCCCCTGGCCTCTTGTCACAGAGGCTACCTGTGCGTCCCCCTGTTACCAACACCTTGGTACCTTCACCCAATACAGATTAACTGGCCACATTAAATAAAAAAAGTTGAAAACTGACTGTTCTACTTTTTAAAGATAGGGTTATCATAATAACCTTCATGTTTTGTCTAAGGATGTTATAACACGGTTTTAGGAACATGGCAGTATCATTTTCAGCATTGCTAGTGTCTAGGATAGCTAAACCACTAAAATACCACACAGCAGGTAAGTAGCATTGTTCATTCCACAATCTTTATTGTTTCAGAAGAGCCAGAAAATTAATTAACTCTCCACCCATCTATGGCCAAAATGTTTCATTAATTGCCAGGAGCTTCTTAAAAGGCTTGTCAGTCTTTTTCCTGTTACTTGGATGTACATGTGCACGCTTAAACACACAAAAGAATGATAGCCATATGCACCTCCAAAAATATATACATACTTCACATAAAATTTGTTACATAAACGTCTTTAATACCAAAGATTCATATGAAATAGCCCTGTGACATCTGTGACAAAAGCGGAGTTCTTACCTCTCAGGACTCCCTCAAGTGGGACATGCTTTAGCTGCTTTTAATTTTTTTTGTATATAGAAATGATCTAAATTGAAGTATCTAAGGAACTTGTTCTTAATTTGGAGAAAAAATTTGTAACAGTACAATTTTTATACTGCTATACATGGATAATGAATTTGCGGTGAATTAGAGAAAAGTATGAAAACATTTATCTTGTTTGAATTCATAAGTCTTTGAAAAGGGAAGACTCCTAATTTTATTTTCTGTTTCTTCCCCATGAGCCAGTTTGAGTTGTCTACAGATCGTCTAAGGAGCATGGACTCTGTGAGTCGACTCCAAAAAGAAGTTATGCCACATCAGAAAGGAAGGCATAGTCACCTTGCATTTACTTTCAAGGTCTTTCTAAAGTGTTTATTTTTGTTCTAGTTTCAGCCTGAATAATACAAAAACCATAGATATATTGACTAGCGTAGCATGCTAAAATTTGGTCACCTGTTTTCTACCACACAGCAGTTGGGAAAGGGGAAGAAACATACGGAGAGAAATAACTGATAGTTTCTCTTGGATACTGATACCCTCTTCCTCTAGTAAGGCCAAACTCACTCATCAGCCAAAGGTTGATGTATGGGACTCTGATCCACCAATCCCCTTTCATTTGATTTAATGGGAATCAGCTCATAAGAATCCATATATTTGTCCTTACCACCCAAGACTGGGATGGGAAATGTCTTAATGGAGACAATGAGAAACAGAAAGTTCTTCCTGCGTCCTAGGTCACTCTGCCAGCACAAAAAAAAAATATGGCTTATTCTGTTTCCTGTGCTCAGTATTTTGTTAGTTTGAGAGCAGACCTTAGTATGTTTCTCCACATGTCCTCAGTCAACACACTGGATAGAAATTATTAAACAGTGGGAAAAGGCTGACAAAATCTGACCCTGTAAAGCTTTTACATTCCAATCATCTTTAAATGAAAATAGTTCAGTCTTCTTAACAAAAGGTCAGATTTTGATATGCTTATGAGTGTTAAATACCTGTTTGATCCTACAGGGAGCAATTTTTATTTTATATTTATTTTTATTGCAATGATTATATTCAATGATTATCTTTTATCTTGTTTGATGAATGATACTGAGCCCTTATTAAGAAAAGGCAAGAGAAATTTTTTAGAGTCTAAAGATGTGCAACAAGTTTACATTTTCAACCAAAGACTGTATTCATAATTGTATATCAAGGAGCAGGTGGCCACATCTTCATTTGGGTTTAGTCAGGGCATAAGGAGATAAGCACTCCCACCGTATACAGTTAGTAAAACAGAAAGTCGGGGGAGCCAAATACATACTGCATAAACCAGTATTTGTTTATCCCTATGCCTTATTTTTGTTCTCCATCCAGAGATTAAGGCATATACACATGCTACATTAAGCATCCTAGAGGAACACTTGCAAGTAGCTGTCTTTTTTAAAGCATTGTCGATTTCCTTTTCTAATTACTAAAATAATTAAGAATTTGTGACAGTTATGTTCTGAATTAATGGCAAAGAAATGAGCTGTAACGCATAGAATGCTCTGTTCCATTGCCTGAAACATGCTTTGGGAGAATTATTTGTATTATGCTTATTCTCATTTCTGCAAATAGCACAAGTTTGACTGGGTGCAGTGGTAATTAAAAAGTGAACAAACTTACCTATTTGGCTCATCTGAGAAACATAGGAACTCTAAATTGCCCATCTTAAAAGTGGGTATACTTCATTTACTACCACAGGGTGTTTGCTATGCACTGCATGCCCATCTAGTGATAGTAAGAGTACTCTTAAAGTAAAACATTTTTCTGCAGAAAGATTAAACACATTGTGGGAGATAAGCAAGTGAGAAATGGAACTGATTATTGATTAGAATTTTTTTTTTAGGGTTATTTTTTATAGTTAAAAAATCAGATTTTGCTTTAGAGAAGTAGCTGGCACTTTGCTAACTGCACCTAGGTCTTTGCCTTTCCTGTGATGGCAAAAACTTAGAAATAAAGCCAATTCCTGTGGCAATCTCCTTGCCATGACCTTGAGGTCTGAACTAAATGTACTTTCCTGTCAGATGCTGAAGATAGTTATCCATACTACTTTTTTTGGTGATGTTGGAACTGGAAGGAAAGCAGAGTCCCCTGAAGAAGGATACATATATTTCTGTTGTGAGTCTTCTCCAGTTGCCCAGGAACACTCTCCTTCTGTTTCCCTTGCTGAAGTGAAAGAGGAGATTTACCAAGTCAGCACTTATTTACCCTTCTGAATGTCAAAACTGTCAAAAAGGAAGCTTATAATTTTTTTTTTTTTTAAATTAGAATTGCTAGCCACTAATCACATAAGCATAAGTAGATACCTTAAAATGAGGATGCTGCCAATTACTGAGCCAATTACTGAAAAGAAAGTCATATTTTAGCAGAGAAATGTTACAAACTAAGGCAGACATATTTTTGACATTTGCTGCTGCATAGTTGGAAAGGAAATCATGAAGCTGACTTCATGGTCCTTGAAGTTCAGGAATGACAGTGAGTCTGTTGTCTTCTGAGAATGAAAACTTAAGTTTCATTGGAGACATTAATGCCTTGTGATTTCAGTAGTAGCATCACATTCATAGAGAACAAAATGTTCTTTACACAGCTAAGTACCGATTGGGTGTAGAAGCAGAAGTCTGAGAAGTCACCTGCAACACAAAACATAAGAGATACAGTCCAGCCAACTGGCTTTGTTGGAAGAAAGTATCAATGTCTCTGTGGAAAAGTTAATAAAAAATATTGTTCAAATACATACCTTCAGGTAAGGAATAATAGCAATTTCTTATCTTATCTTAAAAAGTCCTATCACATTTGTGGGGACAAATAATTTCAGAACATATAAAGATTTTGCTGAATAAAATATTTCATTAATGTATAAATTATCATACTGACCTTAGCATTCATTTGCACTAAAGACCTATTAACATGTATTTGTGCCTTGGCCTGTACCACACTTCCAAGTTAGTAAAGACAGAATTGCATCCAGGATGTTTGTCTACATAATTCATAGGATTTTGGCCATATAGTTGTCTCCATTTTTGACTGTTTTACTTAATACTGACCACAAGGATAAGCACAAGAATGTCTTTGTATCATAATCACTCTTTCTTCCACTGGGAAAAAAAAAGGGTACTTTAGACACCAAGATGCAGACTATGGAGGAACTAATCACTTTAATGCATCTCAATTCAACATATTATATTTAAGAATTGATATTGCTGTTATAGCTTTCAGAGGCCCTCTTATTATATACATTAATTTTAGTGGAAATATGTTATCCTAGATTTTCCTAGCATAAACACATTTCTACAGTTTCTAGCAAAATTAAACTGTTTCACGCTAAATCTTTCAGCATTATTTTTCTCTTTAGAAGAAAAATGGGGGTTGGGTGTATTCCGAATGGGGGGTTTGGTGGTGGAGGTAGGGTGTTTTGAGTTTTTGCCATTTTGTCTGAAATCTATAATTTTATTAGGAAAATATTTTCATTTGTAAACTCATTGAGTCTGGCTTTTCAGCAACTCAATATCCATTTATATTCTGACAGACTGTCATCATTACATTGGAAAAAAAAAACTTAGCCTTTTTGCATTCCAGAGGATAAATTGCAGAACTAATCTTTAATGAAATATGAAAGAAGTGCAAAAGTATCATCTACCTTCCAAGCTGTCAACACCTGAATTATAGAAAAAGAGGACAGAGAATAGGTATTTATCAATTCTATTTTGTAATATTCTTCCTGTTTTGTACCTGTGTATACACTGTTGAGGATTAGCATATAGGGGGTAAATATGAAAAAAACATTAGTAATCATTCATAAATGATACTTCTATGGAAAAAAAATTACAAACCCAAAATAAAACAGAATAAAACTGAAACTTCTAAGTTCTTGAAGGAAGTAGGAAGGTAAGATGGGGTCTAAATTCACTACTGTTCACTGAGCCAGTTAATCACCAGGGCAGAAACAAAGCCACAAAAGATTTATGCACCCAAAGAATGAATGACTTCTGGTAGCATGTATGTATCCCCTTTGTGAAAGCCATAACAGCCCTTTCAGAGTTATATACATGACTTGCATGCTTTAGGGGAAAGTTCCTCACGTAAAACAGGGACTTGTCTTCTATTCGTGTATTGACTGAAATAATCTATTGCGGAATGAAAAGAGGTGCTATATGAGGGAATTGTGCAGAGAATGTGGTGGGTTTCTTTTATTTTTCACATATTCAGATTTCCTGATGATACTTAAAATTAGTTTATATATCTAAATTCCCCCAGGGAGTGAATTTTAACAAGATGTTCAAGCTAACTTTTGATAGAACCAAGTGAAACTGATACCTGAAACAGCTGGTAAAACTTGGTCTGCTTTGTTGTCGTTAGTTGCTGTTATTGTCTTACCTCTATCAAGGATTTGATCTGAAAATATGTTCTAGCATTCTGCAGGATTGAGTCTACACATCCACGTCACAGGTTTATTGGGGAAGAATTCAAATATTGTGAGGAAAAAATGTCAAGGCACCTTTTTGTTTGGAAAACATAATAAACAATTTGCAAAATGGTTGGAGTATTGTAGATTATAGTCTTTTGACATGAGCTTAATGCTGATGGATAAGTGGTGTCCATCCAGCATGTATCTTGGTGGGCAATTCTCAAGTGAAAATGGACTTATATTCTTTGACTATCTTGCAATGTCTACAATGCAATTTCTGAGACAAAAGAAAAGCAAAAAAAAACCCAGCAAAAAACAACCCCATCCCCCAAGCCCCCAAATCAAAACCAAACCAAAGAAAAAAAAAGAAGTTATGAAACCTTCCAAAAAACAAAGCATTAAGCAGTAGGTGGCCTCTTTGTTTCATGTTACTAGATAAATTTATAAATTTATATTTAAATTAAACACTAAATTTTGATTGATGGCTTGCAGTAGAAAAAAATTATCAGCAGCAGCTGTCACTGCTAGCAGAAAAATTTAAAAACAAATGAGCAAGAGCTAGGAAAGATGTCTAGAGTATATTCCCTTAGCTAACAGTTTGATCATTTATCCTAGAGACAAAACAGTGTCACAGGTTCTCCTTTTATTATAAGGGTGAGCAGTACTGAGATATGAGGAAGAAAAAATTAAAAGGGAACTGCATATTAAAGCTTTCCAATTACGTTTATAACACCTGTAGAACATATTTTAAAAGGCCTGCACACTGCTACGATTATTGTTTTGACTGCCACCACCACTTTTTTCTGGATGTTCCATTGACATTAGTGAGATCATTCCCAGATCATGAGAGATTTATATTTATTATTCCAGCATAAATGTAATACATTTTCTCAGTCATATTTCTTAGTTATTTCCACTTTTTGAGCTTAGGATAGGTAAATTAAGAAACTGGTTTTAATATGGAAAACATAGGTGCTCAGAAGAGATAAAATATCAGTAACCATTCAAAATCTATTTTAGGACATCATCATTACAAGTTGAAATTAATTTGTATCTAAAAAAGATCATTCAGAGTTTTTCTGTTCTGCTCAGAAAATTGCAGTGTTGTTTAATGCCACTCACATTAAATATTAACTGTTTTCTGCAGCCAAACTAAACTAGGAGTAGCACTAACAAAAACATTTTGTAAATTGTTTATGTGTAAATTAATATATTACCCCAAAACCCAGATATACGAGAGCAGCTTTAAAAAGAAAGATTTAAAGCTTTAAAAGAAAGGGGGGTTTTGTTTGGGTTTTTTTTGTGTTTATGTTTTTGTTTTGTTTTGCTTTGTTTTGTTTTTTTTCTTTTTGAGCTTCATTTTTTGGCAGATAACTCTTGAAAAGAAAGATATTTTGTATCTGATTTGCATGTTTGGTTATATTTCAATATCTTTCTTAATATTTTTTTTCCCAAAATTTCACTAACTCATTTAATGAATAATTCAAATTGAACCATAAAAATTCACCTCACTTAGGTCTCTCATTTAATTGCTATTGACCAATACCTGTTATTTTGATGTTTGCATCTTTCACTGGTCTGTGTCTATATTAATTTCTTCAACATAATTTTCTACTGCATTTAGCTTCACCTTGGTTTCTAATGAAAGTTAGTGTTCTTTATTTATCAATGGTGTGGTATTAGGGATTCTAACAATATTTAGGTGCATAACACCTTCAATGTTATGGAATTAAAAGAAAAAAAGAAAATCTTCATTATCTACCTATCTTGCCTTACCTTTGCTCGTTTAGGTATTGGAATGGTCTAAAAATCTGACTTTTTCTTCAAGATTCCATTTTACCATCCAGTCAAGAGACATATATTTCTGTAGTGATTCTGAAAGAAACTGTACGTGAAGCCTGGAAATTGAACATACTTTCCTAGTAAGTCGTGGAAATTCTTGGAAATTTTTGGAAATTGAACAATACGTTCAAGGTTTACCAAGTTCTCTTTTGAAAATAATTTTTAATGCTCTCTTTATTTGAGTCTGTACAAAACATGCATATCAGAAAACAGCAATGCAGGAGGACAATTAAAGTGCAAGTATAAGCTACAGTGTTACAAAAGCAAATTATTGACATGTTGTTTACCATTAATTTCTGTAGTTTATTTTTTCAATGAAACAGTGACAATAATACCATATGAACTGCACCCAGGGTTAAAAAGCATTTATATCAATCTCTGTATGTTATTTAAATGTATCTGCCAGTAATGTATTCTGAAAGCTAGAGTACTAAAAATCAGCCTAGAGGGAAAAAAAAAAAAAAGCTACCAAAATACGCCATAAAATCATCAATAGAAGGTGATATGTAGAATGTGATAATGTCTTCTGGAGGCAGAAACTTTAGATAGTACAGCATTGGTTTGTGGTAAGTAGAGGCAATGGGCATCTGGTGTGCAAGAGGGGACCTACTACCAAAACCTGCACAAGAAAGCACAATGAATTTTCATTTTCAAGGTTGAGTACTCTTTTATTCAGGAATGCTCTTGCAACTCCCCACAAACTAATGTATACTATAATGAGCCATAAGCAAGACTGTAGAAAGAACTGTCAGGCACAAAGGGATTCTAGCAAGAGGTGATTTCACTTAGAATGGCCTAACGCAGTCAGACTTTTGCTGCAGTCCACACTTACCTATCTTAAGCCAATCTACAGCAACATTGCCAGAGTGAAATACCGGTTCTGCTGTGGAAAATATGAGCCTGGCACTCATCCTTGTCAGGCCAGAGTTTCAACCCAAGTGAGCAGTGGGCTACTGTAATAATTTTTCATGTTTTATCTTTGTTGTTCTC
>VYZM01022544.1:4318-20504 GCA_013398915.1 Dromas ardeola | reverse complement strand
CTGGAGAAACTGGCTGCTCATGGCTTGGATGGGTGTATTCTTCATTGGGTAAAAAACTGGCTGGAGGGCTGGACCCAGAGTGTGGTGGTGAATGAGATTAAATTCAGTTGACAGCCAGTCACAAGTGGTTCTCCCTACAGCTCAGTATTGGTGCCAATTCTCTTTAATATCTTTATCAATGATCTGGATGAGGGGATTGAGTGCATCCTCAGTAAGTTTGCAGATGATACCAAGTTACATGGGAGTGTTAACCTGCCTAAGGGTAGGATGACTTTACAGAGGGATCTTGACAGGCTGTATCAATGGGCCAAGATCAATGGTATGAGGTTCAACAAGGCCAAGTGCCAGGTCCTGCAATTGGGTCACAACAACCCCATGCAGCTCTAGAGGCCTGGCAAAGAGTGGCTGGAAAGCTGCCNGTGTCTGGAAAGCTGCCTGGTGGAAAAGGATCTGGGGGTGTTGGTCGACAGCTGGCTGAATATAAGCCAGCAGTGTGCTCACATGGCCAAGAAGGCCAACAGCATCCTGGCCTGTACGAGGAATAGTCTAGTGACTAGGACTAGGGAAGTGATCATCCCCCTTTACTCAGCACTGGTGAAGCCCCACTTTGAATACTGTGTACAGTTTTGGGCCCCCTCACTACATGACAGATATTGAGGTGCTGGAGCAAGTTCAGAGAAAGGCAATGAAGCTGGTGAGGGGTCTAGAGAACAAGGCTTATGAGGAGTGGCTGAGGGAACTGGGTTTGTTCCATCTAGAGAAAAGGAGGCTGAGGGGAGACCTTATCGCTCTCTACCACTACCTGAAAGGAGGTTGTAGAGAGGTGGGTGTCGGTCTCTTCTCCCAAGTAACAAGTGGTAGGACAAGAGGAAATGGCCTCAAGTTATGCCAAGAGAGGTTTAGATTGGATATTAAGAAAAATTTCTTCACAGAAAGGGTTATCAAGCATTGGAACAGGCTGCCCAGGAAGTGCTGGAATTGCCATCCCTAGAGGTATTTAAAAAACACGTAGACGTGATGCTTAGGGACATGATTTAATGTTTCGGCAGTGTCAGGTTGGTGGTTGGACTTGATGATTTTAAAGGTCTTTTCCAACCTAGACAATTCTATGATTCTACAATTCTATGAAACAGAAAATTTTCCAGATAAAATAAAATTGTTTGAATCAAACCACATTGTCTTAAACACAAAAAACAACAACAAAAAAGATAAGGATGAAAACTACTCTTCTTCTTCATAAGAACATTGCAGTAGTTAAAAATAATTGAATAATTTATGCTACAAGTATTGTAGAGTCATTCAATATCTGGCTGGTAAAAATATCACTGTATTGAATTTAGCATTAATCTATGACTTTATTAGCCATTATATTAAGAAGCAAATGTACTTTGGGTTAATTTCTTTGACTTGTGCTGACACAATACAGTTGCAAGGAACTGCCCTAAAGCAGGTGATTTTTTTATTTTCTCAGCCCTCACTTAAAAGGAGCAGCCTATACTGCTGCTTCCCTAAAAATGAATGTCAGCTTTCCTAAAAAGTGAAATCTTAATTTTATTTTTTTTTTAATGATTTCCTTACTCATCTGTGTTAGGAAGTATTTCCAGGGTTTACCTCCACCTTTCCTCTGTGCAATAAGGTTTTATTGAAGAGATATTGAAGAGACCCCTATTTATGTTTTCCAATCACAATCTTGGGTTAGAACTGAATATAATTGTATATTTTGTCCCTGGTTCTGGGTTAAATTTAAAGATTCGTACCTTGCTCCCACAGCTTTTAGGATCTTTCCGGACTCTGCTTTTTTGAACTCTTCATTCTGCAAACTCACAACCCTCTGTTTACTGTGTACTTTCCATGATGCTAAATGGTTGTTTGCTAGTCCAAAGCAAGCAGATACATGCATATAGTTGAATGCCAATCTTTCATTTGCACCATTTAGTATTCCTGCAAAAGACTAGAACAATACAGACATGCTTTATTTCACCCGGAGAGGTTTAAGTTTTCTTTACTTTTTACATTGACAGTTGGAGTTGTTATTTTGACACCACCCTAAGAAAGACAATGTCACCCAAAACTGAAAGCTTTGTTTCTTTGTTTCTTTGTGTCTTTGGTTTTCTTTCTTTCTTCTTTTTTTCTTCTTTTATTTTTTTCTTCTTTGCAGCCTTCTGAGACCTCAGTTAAGACTTCAAAGTTGCGAGACTGTTGTAATTGCTGCTGATTAACACCAAATTCAATTAACGAAGCCGTTCATGGATTCTTTTTCTCTATTTTCAAAGTACTCAATTGTCAAGTAGCATAGTGATAAGGTTAAGCTATCTTTGACTAAGACTGTTTAAAGGTACAATCCAATCCATATGTACAGCATCTACAGGGCAGTAGGAGAATTTTTCTGAAGTGTACATAACACAGTGTTGTATATCAAAGATAAATAAACATTTTTGCCCTTTCCATGCTACCCTAGATAACATTTTAAGGAGATTTGTATGGCATCTAGATCCATAAGGCTAGATTCTGAGTAGTGATCTGTCCTTTTTGACAAGGAGGACATCAGTGGCAAAGCTGGAATGAGGACATCCAAATACTTAAGTAGCTTCACAGCTTTAGATTGAGTAGAGCATCCATGCTGGCACATGAAACGAGTGTTAAATTTTCACTGCAAACAAGTCCTTCCAGAGAACTGAAAGTAATGTAGCACAAGTGTAGCCTCATGGGCCATCCAGATTATAAAATTATGCAAGATACATTTGGTTTTTGGATGTGGTACGTCTTGATGATATTTTGATGACTCTAAAGCTTCCACTCATTCAGGACATTCTTGGGCATTACAGTAGCTTTCAAAGGAGTAGACATATATCAAGGTGAAAATAAAATCTTACTGTCTTATTTACAAAATAATTATGCTAGTAGTTCTTCCCTAAAGAGATGAGGGGGTGAGGCAGAGATGTATGTTTAAGCTAAAATGTAAAAGTGACTGGATTTTTAGAGTTTATGTAGATCAGATATCATATTGGAAGAGCTGTTCAATGAATTTCAAATGAACTGCCTTTATCAGAATTCTTTAAGGGTGGATTTATATCTTTAGAGCTGAGGAAGATGCTAATCTTTGAATTTCAGTGGGTAAAACGATAAATTTATAGAGCTTGATTTTTCAGTTAAGAGGTAGCTTTTTCACTTTTGAAAGATAAAATACCATGAATCACTTCACTGATGTGTGAATTTAATTCATAAGTAATACAGATTTAACCTGAGATCTTGGTAATGGAAATTGGCCAATCTAATTGGAAAACTCTACTCTTCTCAGTCGGAATTGACCCTGATCCAAGATTCAATACTTGATGTGGAAGGAGGGTGGTGCATGCTGCTTTCACTGGTGAATCTTTGACCTTTTAGCTTATTTTATTTTTTCATAGATACTTCACCTCCATGCAATTTCTGTACTAGGAGGCAAAGCCTCGGATGAGTTAGTGATGTAGACCTAGTTGGAAAGGATGGAATGATCTCAAGCCTATTTCAGTTCATAAAGGAAGCAGCACTGCCAACGTAGACTGCTACAATCATTATGGACTGAAGATATTCATTGGGAAGAATAACCCAATGTAGTTTCGGTATGATTGCCCAATCAATTTTCAGAATGTCAAAATTATTTAGACACTTTAAAATGAAAATTAGGATAATACTACTGTCCTGTTGATCAATGGTATTTCTCTAAAATATATTATAAATCCTAGCAGATGATACATTTCTGGGTATGGTCAGCTATTGAGCAACCACTCCTCATTTATCTCGCCAACAATCAGAACTGTAGGCAATTAAATGAGAACACTCCTAACAGATAACCATGGAGAAAGTGTAGGTTAGAAGGGGCTATTAGGGGAGAGGGGATTTTTGGTTTGTTTATTCCTTATGTTTTTTAGGGCTTCTCTCTAAATATTTTTTATTCTGTTTATATGTGTAGACATGACAACATTGTTTGCAGCTGAGTCAGTTCAGTGTATTAGTCTTATGTGTATATTTAAGTGATGTTAAGCTCTGCATGAAGGGATCTGGTGGAGAACATGCTGTGCTCTGTGCTCTTCCAGGGTCTTTGAGGTCCATCTTTTCTTCTTTCTCTTTTGGCAATGCAGCCAGCTTGCAAGAGTTGCTGGTATGGAATGGCATTTCAAGGAAAACTGAGTGCTAACTTTTTTTTTTCTTCTTGTTCAGTTGTTGATATCTTATTAGATATGCAGGAACAACTTTTTACATCCAGGAAATCACATCTATAGCTTTTCCAAAGAAATAAGCACAATTTCTTCAGGCCCGTTTAGCCTCCTTTCAAATGAGTCAACTGTGGTAAGGTTACTTAAAATCCAGTTTATTAATGCAAATATTGCATTAATTCAAATGTTAATTCTTGAAAAATCTCTTTACCTTTTTTTTGAGTGCTTCCCATCTTCTAGACCATCTTTTCAGTCACTGTCCAACACCAACTCTCTTTTAGTACTTTTGATTTGGTCTTAAATGTTTGCAGTCTAAATTAATGTTTTTCTCTGACCTCAAAAAAGATTATGAAAACAACAAATAAGGGATCTGAAGAGTAGTTTCAGGTAAGCTATCCCATGTGGCTGACATAGATTAATCTCACTGTTTGTCAGCTTCAGGTGTTTAGGCTGATGTCACTGCTTTTATTATTACAATAACACGTAATTCTGCATGATTGTTAAATACCTGGTACTCTCAATAAAGCCTGATTTATGCTAATTACTTGCATTTTGAATGTTAGTTCTTTTGAATAATGTGAGTAGCCTGATTATTAATTTCATTTTTTTACATTCCAGTTCGCAAATGCTTGATTTTACTTTTCATGTGTGCTACCCCATCCTTTTAAGAATCATAGTCTGAGTGTGTAAGAAAGATCCCAGGTAGGGTAGGAATGTTAAATGATGTGGTAACATTTACACTGTTAAAAAAATAAATAAATTAAGCTTTCCATTATTATTTATATATTATTTATATAGCTTGTTATTTCTGATAAGAAAATTGAAATTGAACTATAATTTAATGGAAGTGGGTAACATTCATGTAAAAAAGGCACAAAGGTTGTTTTGCATTTGTAAGCTGCTTCGTGCACATGAGCAGTACTGTTGGCTTACAATTACTTACACAGCTGGGTGGAGGATCACAGGCTGCAACTGCAAAAATAACCCTGCCTTCTATGAAACTAAAACTACACCCTAGTTAATAATTTTTTAAACTGCTTTGTAATATATTTTTTTAAAGGAGAGGCAAACAATTATTTGAAGTTCCCGAAACCTCTTTTTTTTTTTTTCATTATATCTGTCTGAAAAGACGAGAAAGTTGAATTTATGCTATAACTAACCTACTTAAAAGTGTTATTATATATCCAGGAAATACTTTCCCTAGAAAATTAACTGAGTAAGATAAATAGAATTTACCTTCACTTACTGTATTAAATAGAGTTTACCATGGAGGTCACAAAAAACAGACTGGTAGCTAAGTACTGTGAAAAAAATCAACTGCACAGCAGGAGAGACTCAGATACATAAACATGAGTGTTCAGGGGAACCTGAAATGCCCCATGATATCAAAGACTGGTAAATATAGATGACTTATGGCACTCCTCCTTTCTGGAGCTGGTGGTGGAGGCTGTGTGGTATACACCCTGTTCCTAATATAAAAGTTTAATAATATGTTTAATCGACAATATCTAATATCTGTTTAATCAAATGAGTCATGTCCAACTACCCAAGAACTTCAGGGAATATAAAACACAAAAAATATATTGACCATATTTGACACAAATATTGACTTCATAAACAACACATTAAGCAGTTCTTATGAATATGGCTTTTGTGATACTCATATATACTAATATTAACAAAATAGGATTTTGAACATAAGAAGAACTAGACATATAAATCTCCTAGGCGGATTTGAAATGCAAGTTATTATAAGAAGCACACACATATAGATATAAAGTCATCAAAGGTAGTCATTAACACCTGTTGTTATATTCATATAAAAATACATTTTTATAGAAAGAATATCACAATTTCCCACATTTGCCTGAAAATTTTTTTCTTAAAGGGAATAAAACAGGATATCGCAGCAAATACTAATACCCTGATAAGAGAGCCATCACACAGTGGAAAATAAGACTGTCTCGTGAGTATTTTTTTTTTTACAGTCTATATCATGATTGGAAATGCTTCTTAACCTTAAAAGTGAAAGTCTATTGTTATTCATTCTCAAAAAAGGCACAGCTTCTCCTGGTTTGATTTTCTAAAAATTTTTGCAATTTCATCCTGACAGGGATTATAAATAGTTGGTTTATGAAGTATGTATCACTGAGGTGGAGAAACTATATGATGAGGAAAGAAGGGTGCCATTTTGCCTTGTCTCACATACCAATTTGATATGACGGAAGAAACTGTTTGGATCTCTTTAGGTGTCAACATGGTTATTTCAGTCAGTCACTGAACAAACTGTGTGAAAGGAAGGAAATACTAAGAAGCTGAGCATTGTCTGTGTCCATATTGAAAGGTGTTTATATGTAAATGTTTAGGGGTATGTATCATAATTTCATTGCTGTTCATTTGTCTCTTCACTTTGCTCATAGACAGTCAGATTTTGGTCCTTTCTTTTATCAGCACTTCTTATTTGTCACTAGTGTGGCATTTTTTCTGAAATCCTTTTGACTATGATCTTATGGCATAGAGTTTGTCATGAGAAAGTCAAAAGACAACAAATGAGGAACCAGTACAGATACGGACATAACTGCTATCTTACTTCTTGTACTGTAGTGGAACAGACCAAACTCTTACCTATCATCTTAGCACACAGAACCCCAGTTCAGATCTGGATGCGGCTCTTATAGACTGACCCCTGCAAAGCAGTTGCATTGGGCAGTGTCAAAAGGATGAACATTCATCACTGCAGTTGCATATTTCATGCAAAAAAAATGTGTCACATTTCACAGGGTATAACCTTAAAAACTTTAAATAAACTTAAAAAAAATTCAAACACTGTTAGCAACAACAATTAGCCTGTCAGAAAGAGCAATGCCTATCAGATTAAAAGAAGCCACAGAAAATCCTTTTGTTTATGTGCTTATAGAAAACTAAGTCCTTGATGGAACCCCTAACACCTTTGTCTCTGTGTGAGTTTCTCAAATGACACTTTTGTGATTTCAGGTAATGTCAGAAACACTGCCCGTATGCAAGCGTTTTTCCTTATATCATATCCCAATTATCCAAGAAGAATGGACAGAAACTTTATTAGAAAATAAATCCTTTCAATTACTTGTATTTTTCCAACTTCAAGCTAACTCACCTGTTATGGAGCTGTTAGTCTATGGATAATTTTGTGTGTCTGTATTCACTCTTGACATGTACAAAAAATTCCAAATATAATCTGCAAGTAGGCAAATTAGTTATCCCTTATCACCATGGAACCCTAGTAGCTCTTTCTTGTTCATTTTTTAACCTATCTTCTTCTCCTGTATAGGTAAAAGAAAAACATTCTTTTTTCTTAACAGAAATTGATACACAGCTTGATTACCTACTCTTCACTGAATAGTATTTGCTTGCCTGCTAATGCACTTAAATGTCTTTCTGAAGGAGTCTGATCAAATGGATGGTTTGTGACAATAAACTGATAATCAATAGGAGTTAAGAACATTTTAAAATTACTGAAGCAAATGCTGAAGATAAACTGTAGGGATTAAAACACATGTTTAAGTAATTTCTTGAACTAAACCATGGAGAATGGTGTTCATAAGTGATTCCTTAGTAACGAGATATGTTAAATAATTTTGAATTATGATTCAAAATAAAACTGTCAAGGAGACTGTGAAAGCTGTTTCTAGAATCACTATAACCAAAGGGAGAAAAGAGAGAGAGGGGGAGGTAGCTAGATTAATTAAATGTTAATGCTATGCCCTGTGAAAACTCTCACTGAGTTCAGCTTCTGGGATTCATTGTTTTTGTTTGACAATGGCCTCCAAACTTCTTAATTAATTCTTACCAATACATAGATACATGATTCTGACTTAATGATTTCTTCAAATCATACAGTACAACAATGGATCACATAATAATCTTTTGAAGGACGTGGAGCCCACAATTAGGCAGTTGGTCCCCAGATGACCAAGGATGATCCAAAGGTGATGAAAAAGTAAAATATTAGGGTACCTATATGTTCTTAGCCAAATTCTGTTCTATAAACAAGGGAAGTTACTTCATATCTAAGCATTTTTGTCTTCTCTTCTAGTAACCTATAAGTATTCAGTTTCTATTGCATTTTGGCGGGGCAGAAAGAGCATCCTTTATTTGTACTTCATGAAACACAAGATTTGTCCTAGGTGGGTTCCACACAAGCATAAAAATAATAAAAATTCTGCCCCAGAGTAACATAAATAGAAGAAGATGCAGTGTTTGAATATTTTGTCCCAAAGTATCTCCACGTTATACAGAATATGCAAGTACCCTTCAGTGTGTGGGCAAATCTCTCTGCTGCAATAGTAATAGAATCTGATGAATTAGTCTTTGTTTGTGTTTTAATTATAGTATTGCCAGTCAATTTGATTTTATCATAATGTATATGATGGTGTTCAGAGGTTCCTGCCTGTCCACCTGAGACCTCTTCAGAATTTTAGGTTTGTGTTTGGTTGCTCCCAAGGCCAAAAATTAGCATCTCATATGAGCTGTTGTTATGAAAACTTTGGATTGCTTTATTATTTTTTTTTCCCAAACATTTCACACCTTCTAGTCTCATTTCATTGAAACTACTGTTGAACTTTACATGAAGACTGTTCCATGTCAATATGCAATGTAGTGATTGAATAAAAAGAAGTAATTTATAATAAATCAATCTAATGAATGCTGGACATTAGTTGTCATTAGGCATAGTTCTAAGTCTTTCAAGGGTATGCAATGATATTACACTTTGTAAGCATACTGACAATGTCAGCCTGAATGTTACTCTGGATCTGTCACTGCACTTTGATCTACCTTCTCCCTTCTGCCCCACTACATTCCCTGTATATCTGGCTTCTGCCACAAAGGGACTGTTAATACTACTTCATCTTCCACTATTAACCTGAGAATTTAATGGTTTAGAAAACTTGCTTAATTACTGTTCCTTCATTGCCTCCTCCATTCATTATGATAAACAGCATATTATATAGCCTGCGTTTATAGTTATATGAGGAGATTGAAGCTGTGTAATTCAATATGGCAAATTTTAATGATTTATACTGATGTGTGTGTTAATTAGATCAAATCAACCTTTTGAATATTTAAGTGAAGGAGGAAAGAATACCCATGCTCAAAGGTCTGCATCCCTTATCCCCATACAACACTTCGTTAAACTGATACACAGCACCACCACCAAAGATTAATCATGTCCTCAGATTTGTAGAAGGCTCTCCTGTAAAACCAGTTGAGAATTTAAAGTGCAAATTTAAGTGTAAATGATGTATATGGGAGGGGAGAAAAAGACCTTTGATAAATGATGGACTTGCTAAAACTAGATCTGTAACTTATTTCTGGAAAAGAAAAAAAAAAGCAAACACCAAATACAGTAGCAGCTAATTAAAAGATAACAAAGAGGCTTGAAACAAGGATCCTATTTAAGGTCCAACTGTGTTCTCCTCCAAGTGATCCCTCCACTAGACAAGAATCAGCCTGCTGGCTGCCAGCTCTTCTTGGCTGGGAACATGAAGGGGATCTTCTTGAGCCCAGTGACTGCTCCTGAAGGATGAGTGAAGTGATAGCACTGGATGATATGTCTAGACCGATGTATCAATCTGTAGTGTGCTTGATTATCAAGACTGGACACCTGGTTGAAATATAAGGTATATTGCTCATATTTGCTCATATTCTGCAGTGACAGCAGTAATAGTAACACCGGAGCACAATGTGCTCCTTCTGATTGTGGTGCCACTACCTTGATTATGTCTTCACGGACTTTTGTCACCAGTTTAACTGAAAAGCCTGTTGGGGGACTCTGCAGATACTGTTTTCTACTTCTTAAATAAACCATGAGAGTTATTTTCATGAAAGACAAAGCTCTGATAGCAGAGGTTTTGGGCTTGGTGTTTTGGTTGGGTTTTTTTGTTTGTTTCTTTTTTTTTTTTTAAGAATATGTTAATATTCAAATCTTCTTATCAGCACATACCGAAATAATTTTATGCTTCTGGGGTAGTTCTCTGTTCTTATTTGTCCGGAGGCTGAGCAAGGCCATCAGGTGGGTAAGATACATTATCCCCTTCTAATATATGATTTAGGCTATCTATCAATCCCTATATAAACCTTGCTAGACAGTTCTAGCGTGAAAACCTTGAGTTTTACAATACTGCATTTATCATATTTGCAAAGTTAGCTCTCTGAAAATGCGGGTGTATTGTTTTGCTATATCACCTCTTCTTTCTCCAAACCAGTTTGGATTTTTCATGAACTCTAGTGGTATTCAAGCCCCAAGAGAGCCAATATATCACGCTAATTCAACAGAAAATCCTCATTTAGCATTGAAGTAGTTCATTGTGAGCATTTGTGTGCTTGCAGATGTTGTTTCACCTTATATGTACATATCCTGTACATTGTTAAACATATTTCATTAAATGATTCTCCATAAGTGATGGCACTTCACTAGAAGCATTTAATTTTCATCAGGGAAGAATAATTTATATTTCACCTTTATATTTCACCTTTATATTTCACCACAGTAGGAAAACAAGCTAAATATCAATGAAGGATCTGCAGTTCAGTTCTACTTAATTTAATATAAGGTCTCCAGCTCTTTTTATCACAACTAGATGAAGAATGAGCTGTAGTTGGTTTTGCAGAATTTGTATTTATGGTGAGACCTAAAAAAAAATAATAAAACAAATCTCACATTTTCATTATTATTTTAGTGTAAAGCTTTCTTAAATTAAGACAGAGTTTGTGAAACACTTTCTAATGTGCCCCTGGTAAAAGGTTGTTGGAGGTTAATTTACATATGTCAGGTAAACAAGTAGTGATTTACCTATAGTCACAACCAGACACAGCTCATTTGGCTCACTTTGCTGTAGGGAGGTTTAAAAAACTCCTTGGTTTAAACTTATTTTTTTCCTTCACAGATTCTCACATAACCAACATACTGTGTAAAAGAAACATTTAGTGAAATTAAATAAACTAGTGCTCTCTGGATTTGAAATATATAAAATCATGAATGATGGAGACATTGCTAAATAGATCTCATAACACAAGAATTAAATTAAAGTACTAAATAACTTGATTAGGCATCAGGTTTAAAGCTCGTTAAGTACAGCAGATTTTTTATAATGAGTAATTAATCTTTGGAACACACTGCCACAGGACACTGTGGAAGCCAAAAGTGTAATACAGTTCAAAAAAAGATTAAATCATCTAATGGAATAAAAATCTACCAGAGGCCACGAAGTGTGAGAATATGAATGCGATCTTCACCATCTAAACACATATTTTCAGAATCTGAGAGCGTATATTGTGGAAGCATGACTGTGCTCTCACAGCTTCTGTCAGGACCTTGATGCTTGTGCTTTAGAGCTTTGGTTTTATCAAGCATTGTCTTTTTTTTTTTTCTTTTTCCCACCAGAGTGGAAAAACTGGCCTATATTTTCTCATTTAGGTACTTCTTATATATCTCCTTAAAGGTCATAAATTACTGTTTCTCATGTAATACACTATTTAATCTTCCATTCTCCTTTCTTAGGCCTCAAGATCAAGCTTACTGTTCATAGTGTCTGTTCTAGTAAAATTTCCAACTAATTGCTTATTTTGTTTTCCTGTTGAAATTTTACAGAGGAGTGATACAGACAGCAATATCTTTATTGATTTCAATGATAAACTAAGTTTTCAGATACCAGTAGGGTTTGATTTTCTTATATTTTAGAGAGAAAGAAATATTTTTATAAGAAATATAAATAAATACAAAATAAAGAAATACAAATAAATTACTATTATTGAAGATATTAGGAAATGTTCCTTTCAATTTGAATATGAAAGATTCACCTGGTAATGGTGTGTGACGTGCTAGAAAATAAAGATTGAAGAAGTCTATAAGAACAGAAGGTACAGACAACATGGAAGTGGATGGTGGTAGCTTTTTCTTCTTAGGGAGTTAAATTAATATCGACTGTTAATGCAATTAATTTATTAAAAAAAAAAAAAACAAAAACAAAACAACCAAGAAGACTGTTTGTATGTGCCGTCTACCCTCTTTTTGTCTTAAGCATTTTCCCAGAATTTAAACAGCCCACTTTTTCATTCTCTTTCTCTTGCATTTAGGAGAAAATATGAACAAACACACATGCACCTGCACAGCTGTTCATCTTAAGCTTCTAACACTGTTAGCAATGCTTCATAAGCAGTGCTTCTGGAAGGTAAAAGTGTAGTTTTCCATGAATAAAATAATTTAGCTGCAGCTAGAAATGTGATTCATTGTGTAAAAACTTCTAAAATTTCCATGGGACATTGATTTTTTTGGGGATGTTTCTGGCAGCTGAGATAGCAGGGAATTTGATTATTCATTCAAGAACTTATCTAAGCACATGACTTTCAAGAAAACATCTGATCATAACTAAAATATTAAATACATTCTTAAGCATTTTATTCTTTCATATGCTGGGATAATTTGCAGAACTTCCAATCTCACAGGTCTCATATTTATGGTGGATGGAAAACTTGACATGAGCAGGCAATGCACACTTGCAGCCCAGAAAGCCAACCGGATCCTGGTCTGCAACAAAAGAAGCATGGCCAGCAGATAGAGGGAGTTGATTATGCCCCTCTGCTCCACTCTGGTGAGACCCTACCTAGACTAGTGCATCCAGCTCTGTAGTCCATAGTACAAGAAGGACATGGACCTGTTGGAATGGGTCCAGAGGAGGGCCACAAAGATGATAAGAGGGCTGGAGCACCTCTCCTGTGAAGAGAGGCTGAGAGTGTTGGGGTTATTCAGCCTGGAGAAAAGACTCTGGGGAGACCTCACAGCAGCCTTCCAGTACTTAAAGAGGACCCACAGGAAAGATGGGGAGAGACCCTTGGTCAGCGGGTGTAGTGATAGGAAGAGGGGTAATGGTTTTAAACCAAAAGAGGGTACACTTAGATTAGGTATTAGGAAGAAATTTATGATAATGATGGTGAAACACTGGAAGAGGTTGCACAGAGAGACTGTAGATGCCCCATCCCTGAAAACATTAAAGGCCAGGTTGGACAGGGCTCTGAGCAACCTGATCTAGCTGAACATTTCCCTGTTCACTGCAGGGGTGTTGAACTGGATGACCTTTAAAGGTCCTTTCCAACCCAAAACATTCTATGATTCTATATCTAAGTTCATAAACATCCTGGAACATCTCCTAATAATACATAGCAGTGGTATACTTCACCAGGATTATACCAAAATCTATCACAATTGGACACCTATTTATAAGACAGTCATGCAGCCTTTCTAAGTTCCTGCTGCATTGCTTCACAGTTCTTATGGGGAAAAGCTTTTCCTTACCTCCAACTGCTCTGGCCCTGCTCAGCTCACTGCCTGCCAGGGCAGCCGTCTCCTCAAAGCTGTCTCTGGCCCCACCAGCATCACTGCTGGTGCTCTGCTTGCCCAAAGTAGGACTGCACACTGCCCTTGCCTGAATTGTATGTGGTTGCAGTCTCTACACAGAGAAGCCTGTGAGAACTTGCTGGTGAAAACCAAGACAAAGCAGTAACTGTTGACATTAGAATTAGCTGTGTCCCTTGTCTCAAATCATCTTTTGTTTTCCCTGTTGGGCTTTTTACCTTTAGTTTAGCCATAAGGTATCTTCCCTTGAATTCTCTTGCCAATCTCAACTCTAGTTAGGTTTTACCTTCCCTAACACCATCCCTGCAATCCCAGCCAACATTTCTAAGTTCCTCTTTTGTCACCTGGCCCAGCTTCCACCTCCTGTGTGCTGCTTTTTTTACGTTAGAACAACGTGAATTCCCCAGTTAGCCATGCTGGTTTCCTCATGTGTCAACCTGAGTATGGTGATAGCCTTCTCTCACCCATGGAGAACATTACCGTTAAAGTCCTGCCAGCTACCCCAAGCTCCCTGGCCCTCAGATCTGCCTCCCTTAGGATCCCACCTACTCATGCCCTGACTAAGCCAAAATCTGCTCATCTGAAGTCTCAGGTCTATGCTCTGCTACCCATATCCCTCATACTCTGCAGGATCTCACATGCATTACATGGTCACAACAGTGATTGTTACCTCTTGTCCTGTTCCTCCTTCTTAGTGGACAGCAGATCCAGTTGTGTGTCAGCCTGGTTGGGCCATCCAGCACCTGTACTAAGTAGTTTTCCCCAACACCCTCCAGAAATCTCCTTGCCAGCTTGTGTCCCACCACTATGGTCAACCAGAAGATATCAGCAAGGTGAAACCTCCAAGGGAGACAGTGTCAGTGACCCAGAAACTTATTCAGGTTGTTGAAGTTGGTCCTCTACCTGTCCCTGACCAGGTGGTTGGTAATGGGCTCCTACCACAGTGTCATCTGGTTTACTGTCCCACCCTCTGACCTCCAGGTCTTATGCTCTGTTGCCTGTCCCATAGAAAAGACCCAGGTGTCTGAGCTACTCTATCACACTAAGAACCAGCCTGTCCTCTTCTTCCTCCATACCCACCTATACTGAAGAGTTTTTACCTATTCACTGCTCTTCCTGGTTTTGCAAGCTGCCTCAATATCTCAATTTTTGCAACAGTTCACCAATAGCAGTCTCCATCCATGGAATGCTCGTGAGTGCCAGGACATGCACCTTCCTAAGTGCTTTGGAAAGAAATGGGAGAATTTGGGGAACTAACATGTGTCAGTGAAACGTGGAGGCCTTTGGTGTAATAGTGGGATGTTATTTGCTTCCTAGGTTAAGGCAACAACTGTTTCTCCTGTATTTGATTTGTCTGGGCTATGTGAACACGCTTCCAGGGCCATCAGAGGATGTCAAGTCAATTTTAATGCTCATGGAATTGCAAATGCTGTGTGAATGTTCCCAAGTGCCTCCTGCTCGAAGAAAGAACAGAGTTAATATTTGTCACAGCTACACACACAGGTTAAAAACTTTAAGAGAATATAATTTTTCAGGTGAGTGTATTGCTTATTTTAGAAGATATAGAAGCTTTCAGGTAACAAAAGTATCCAGATGATACATGATACACAACAGAAAGTACCCAGATCATTTATAGAGTGTTATGTTTGTCAGTCTATAATGAATAGTTTCAAATATATCTTTTTAGCATGGTCAATCTCAGGTGATGATAGTTTCAGGAAGTAACATAAAAGTACTGAAAATAATTTCAATAGATGTCAGAGTCTGCTGAGTAGCTGTTTGATGTGTGCTTTTCACGATCTGAAAATGCAGCTTGGAAGTGATAAATGCCCGTACTGTCTCTCTCTCTTTGTTACCTTACTTTTTACTTAATATTTTTTTTTTTGAGCTTAAAAGGCACTAATTAGCATCATTTTTGCTGCTAAGGTCAATGTGTTTGTGTTTAGATGGTTGGTATTCTGAATGAGAATGCCTGGGTTTTTTGCTTTGCCACTTATCTGTTAACTGATTTTGATCACATCATTGAAACTCTTGGTACCTCTCTATGCCTGCCTATCATATTTAGGCAGGACATAATTTTTTTGAAGTCCTTAAATAACTGAAATACACAAGTGAAGTTTTGCAAAAGCATGGCAGGCTCCTACAGCCTAAGCATCACTGAAAGTAGTAGAAGAAAAATAGTTGAAAGTATTCATGATGGCATCTTATACATACATGTTGTGGTTTTGGCCAAATTGGCCAATGGTCGGTGACAGATGCTCCCCCACAACCTCTCATGCACGAAGAGAAGGAGGAAAGATAAAGAGAGATTTACAAGTTTAGAAGAAACGAAACTACTTTATTGAAATATTAATAATAAAATAAAAAGGAATATAATGAACTAGATACAGTATACACAAAACCGTATTAAGCTCCCAGGATGATGTCACCAGCAGGCACTGGGGAAGTCCCAGGCTGGACTCAGTGATGGGTAGGAACTGTGTTCCAGAGTTGGAGTCAGGAACACACCAATCGGGATCAAAGACAGATGAACAGACAGGGTCCTCCTTGGACGTCAGCCATTGAAGGAAGAGATCTGACCCTTTGATCCCTCAGCTTTTAT
>VYZM01022538.1:40776-67455 GCA_013398915.1 Dromas ardeola | reverse complement strand
AAGGTCACATTCCGTTCCATCCCTTGTGTAGCTTCGTAAGCAATATTGTACAGGGAATCGCAGATGTTGAATTCTTCGCATGCCAGCTGCAGCTGTATTCTATTTTAGAAGCCTTTTGATTTTATACCTTTCCTTAGTGTGTGAACAGTGCTATATTTTTGATTATTTTAGTAATTATTCCACAGGTATCCACCGGTGAGGTGGATTTTGTCACCTTAATCAGGGCTGTAGAGGTGTTATAGATAACATTTTTGTCAAAATGCATGCAAAGGGTGAAACAGCAATGTATTCTCTTAAGTTTCTTACCCAGCCTAATACCTTTGTGAGGTACACTTTTAATTTTATTGAGATTGTTTAGGATCTCAACTTGCATAGAACTAGTGCTATGCTGAGTTATACTGTGATCGTTTTGCTTGACAGTAAGTTCTCTATTGGCTGTTTTCTAACTCCGCCTAAAACCTTGGAACTTTTATTAGTTTGGATTTTTTTTCAAGGATCTGAGTCTATAATTCGTGCTGAATCTCTCTAAAGAACATTATTCAGACATATTGACTTTAAAATATAGAATTTAGTGAATGATTTTTAATACCTGCATTAGTTATTGCTGAAATAGGAATCATGAAACAAGTGTGATACGAATAACTACCTCTTTTCTCCAGTTACAACCCAGAAACATTGTTGGGCACTGCCAGTATCTAACGAGCCCCAGAGGGCAGGCTTGTTTCTGATGTGCTAAGCGTTTAATGCTGCTGCTCATTCATTCTTTATTAATTGTCTGAATTTTGTAATTGTTGATTTAGTTACAGTCTTACCAGCCTGCCTTCCTTCAGTTTGTCATTGCTCTTCTGCCTGGCGATTCTCATCTGCCTTCTCAACTGGTCTTACTCAAGCTTTTTATGGAACTGTGGGAGAACAGCTCTTTGGTGAGCAGTTAAAAAATACCAAAATAAATCCCGTATTTCACAACTTGAGGCGTAAATCTCACCATGTTCCGATTTGGCTTTCTTTGCTGAGCTGGCACCTTTCTGAAGCAGGTGCAGGTGTGTTCTTACAGTGCCCCTCTCTTTGTCACCTGCCGTCGGGGTGGATTTAGGGTGACTGTGCTCTTCTGTGGTATCAGCCCTGTCTTTAGCCCCCTCCATGCGGGTCATCTCAGCAGCCTTGAGGCAGGGTCTGTCGTAGAAAAAAAGCATTTGGGACAGAAAGCTAATCTTGAACACAGAAATTTTGTTTTCCTGCTGGGGTGGAGGAAGGTGCCTGACTGAGCAGTACCTGCACAGCTCAGCTCCCAGGGTTCCCAGGGCATCAGGTCTTGCTAGTGCCAGAAAAGCCAGGAGTTTAATTAGGGATTACTGTAAATGGGTGTAACTAAACTGTGGCAAATGGCAATGCTTTTCCTTAAGCTGAGTGCAGTCTAGCACACGGGTTCAAACCCACTGTAGCCTGGATGAAGAGAGGCCATTTTTAGGTTCTTGTAGCTTCTTACGCTCTTCAAAGGGTGATTGCAAGGAGACAACACCAAACGGCTTGTACACCCGCTGCCGTTGCCTGCATAGGTCCAACCAATGCATATCTAATTAAAAATACCACAAATTCCAGTCAGATGTGGGGTTTGCAAGGAATGTGCTTCTGCTTATTTTGGCAACAGGTGGTAAATATTAGAACAGGTACAGCTCATCTCTCGTCTTCTATCTCCAGGGCTGCAAAAAGCAATGCGAAAGCAGTGCCAGCAGATGCGCGCAGAGCCTGCTCCTTGTTTACATTAACCGAAGGGAGCAGCTCAAAGCCTGGTTATTTTTGCGGCCAGTTCAATCAGTATCTCATACACACCCACGCACCAGTTGATTTGTACGGGCCACGCTTGGCCATCAGAGATGGCAGCGTGTGAAGGCAGGTGGATGCTTGCTGCCTCCCACGTTGGTCTGGTCTGTGCTGTTATTGCTTCATTGGATTTCCGAAAGGGGTTCAGAGGTGTTTGCAAGGCTGTGGGCTAGCTTGCGGCATGGTGTCTGCTGACCTTCATGCCTGGCTGAGAGGCGCAGCTTTTCCCAGCCCACAAGTGGTCGGTCCCACTTGGATCCATCGCTGCATGTACCTGAGCAGGGGGAGAAATGATATGGCTGTGCTGGGACAGGGTCCCTGGCTTTCTCTTGTAAGCTCAGTATTAGTTAAGCCCCAATGAAGTGAACAATAACATGTGCACAAGGACCTGTTCTTGGCTTTGATGAGCTGCTGGGTGGAGCTGAAGGATGTCCTGCATTGCTGGCTGCATCCTTTGTGTGCACCAGTGCCACCACATCCCCTCTACCTGCACAGCGCTGGGCTTCCGTGGCACACAGAGCGGCTGCAAGCTGTCTTGGGAGGGGAGGATATAGTGATGTGTCTCAGATCTCCTCTAAATCTCTGATTTTAAGGTTTAAAAACAAACAAACAAACAAACAAAACCCCTTAAGACTGGGACAGGGAAGTGTGCATCCCCTAAGGGTTTCTTATAAGGGAATTAAATCATCTTGTAAATGGAAGTCTGCAAAAGAGGATGTGAGAATAAGGTGTTACCTAGAGGAACTTTATCCATTTAACCTCATGATTGATATTGATGTAATTTTTACTAGTTCTGATTTCTCTGAGATTCCTGTGAAACTGCTTAGACTGGAAGATGGCTGGTATACATGTCCCAGTTTGCCAGCTCAACCAGTGAAACTTTGAGGCAGTGAGGGGCGGTTGGAGGAAGTGTATCGAGGCAGCTATAGGGTAGGAAATAGAAAACCGAGCAGAAGGAATTTATTGTGAAGTATTCAGTGTCATTGGGAAACATATTTTGTGTGATAAACGGGTAAGCTGTGATCCAGGGATTGTTTCAAAGCAGCAACCTTAGCTCTGCTCCGCTGCTCTCACAACATGGGTATTTTTAGACTGATGCCCATTTATACCCATCAGTAGTCACAACCATCACAGACGGTTACCAAAATTAAACCTGAAGTTGCATGAGAAAATAGGCATTGACCTTGTCAGTACACACCAAAATCATGTCTTATTTCAGATGAACACATGCACCTCAGAACTGCATTTTCGCATATGTGCAAATGCAAACTCTGAGGAACTGTGGAATAGTTTTTAAAAAGCATCGTTAAGCCCAAGAATGAGTATCCAATACTTCATTACTCCTCCCCCCCTTCCAAATTACTGTGACCTTTGATTAAAGTCTAGCTACTGGCAAAATACACTGGGGTGTAGATGGGGTGATGGAGGAGATGTAGGCCTGAGGAGCATCTCAAACCCGAGCTGACAGGATAGCAGAGGTGTGTCCAGGGTGTTTGCCCATGCCATGCTAGTGGTTTGCCAATGAAGCTGGTGGGAACCTTGGTCCTGCCCCCCAAACCTCTCTGTGACTGTGCGCCATGATGGAAGCCATCCCCTCTGTGGCCAGGAGTGCTGCAGGCTGATTTTGTCCCGAGTTTTGGCAGAAGGAGAAGGGAGTGCAAGCAAAGTGACCGCACTGCAGGGATCCCTGAATCTCTTGGCTGTCCTTGCCTCTTTGTCTCCGAACCCTGGGAGGGCGCAGGGAGCTGTGGTTGGCATCCCATAGGCGAGCACCCTGCTGGTGCATGAGCATGCCCGCGGCTGGGTGTGTACCTTACAGCTGCACGTGGGAATGAGGGTGGTAATGTGTCCTCATTGGAGCCACAGAGGGACTGCATGCCCATGGCAAAGGGGAGTCCTCAACAGACACAGCACTTTGGTAGGGCAGCTTAAGGCAGTCTTCTAAAAATGGGGTTTAGTCCATTTATTGCTGATCAGATTAGTAGGCTAAGCAGGTATTCCATTGTACTCCCTTCCAGCAAGCCTGAGTCCCCTGTGGGCTTAAAGCACAGACCAGAAATGGTGGACAGTCAGATATTTTGAAGCCTCGTTTAGAAATGCCTCTTGGATGAAGCTGACCACCCTCCTGGGAGGTATCCTGCTTTCCAGCCGCTTTATCCTCCAATATCTGCTGCTGCCCCAGTAGAGCTGGGGCGATATACGAGGGAGACAGGCACCGGGGCAGGCTGGCGGGTGCCTTTCTGCTTTTGGGGCAGCAACCCGCAGGAAGGGCAGCTGGAGGGAGTGATGCTCCATGCCTGGTTACCCTGCCGGCAGGAGCCCTGGCTCTCTGCTGCCCCACCCACCTGACAGCCGGGCTCTTGGGACAATTGCTGCCTCCATTCCCTGCCACGGGGCAGACCACGCCCAGCTGTACGGTAGACACCACCCCGCTATTCTCAGCCCTGTGTGGCTTGGATGGTCGGGGACTCTCTTCTGATCTGCGAGGCTACTCCTGGCCAGGTTGCATCTGTTTGCTGCTGTGCCAAAGCTGTGTTCTAAATCATTCCCTTTTCCTCTCCAGCGCTCTTTTGTTTCTCCCACTCTATTTAGAGATACTGGTTGTGTTCTCTCATTTAGCTGAAATGGTTAGGTTCCTTTGGATGGCCAGCACTCCATGCTGAAACTCATCCAGGAGGACTTTCCCTGTGCCTCTTCCTTGCCCACAGAAGAGTGCCTGGGCTTGTGCTGTGTGAATCTAATGAGATCTCTGGCTCATCCTGCACAGTGGCATTGCAGCTTGCCTGTCCTTATCAGGCAGGCACGGTTGTGTTTGATGCATCCTATATGCATGCCGCCAGTCACAGTGCACAGCACCTGTGCCCCCGGCAAGCTGAGTACTGCGTGTGCCTTACCTAGGCGTGGGCTTTCCCAGCCTTTTGGCCCAAGAAACTGTTGGTTCACAGGATACAAAGGCACCTCGCGGTCCTGTGCTTACTACGCTGCCCGCCTTGGCATGCTGCAGCCCCCTCCAATGCTGGAAGTCACGCTCATCCCCCTGTTAACAAAGCACCAGAAGGAAATAAAGGAGGGAAGAGATGTTCCTCGCTGCGGTCTGCTCCTAACACTTCTGCAGGACCCAGCGCTGAGCTCCAGGTGTTGTTTACCCCATGAGGGTGTAGCGGGGACCAGGTGCTGCCTGCCTGCTCCTTCTGCTCCCTGCGTTCCATGCCCACCCCTGGGGTGGCTCAGCACTCCCAGCCAGGAAAGACCCATGTACCACTCTGGTTCCCTTTCCTGCACAGCCCGCAGGCAGCTGGGAGTCATCTGAGGGCACCAGTGTTGGTGCTGTTTCCGTGAGTGGTTTGGTAAAGCAAAATCCTCATCCCCTGCATGGTGCTGCTGTTTGCTGTTCCTCCCAATTACTGCTATTAGGATCCCAGCAAGGTTTCTCAGGCTTTCCTCAAGAATCACAGAATGGTAGGGTTGGAAGGGACCTCTGGAGATCATCTAGTCCAACCCCCCTGCTGGAGCAGGGTCCCCTAGAGCAGGTTGGACAGGAACGCGTCCAGGCAGGTTTTGAATGTCTCCAGAGATGGAGACTCCACCACCTCTCTGGGCAGCCTGTGCCAGTGCTCTGCCACCCTCAAAGTAAAGAAGTTCCTTCTCATGTTTAGGTGGAACTTCCTATGCTTAAGTTTGTGCCCGTTACCCCTTGTCCTGTTGCCGGGCACCACTGAAAAGAGCCTGGCCCCATCCTCCTGACACCCACCCTTTAAGTATTTATAAGCGTTGATAAGATCCCCCCTCGGTCGTCTTTTTTCCAGACTGAAGAGACCCAAATCCCTCAGCCTTTCTTCATAAGAGAGGTGTTCCAGTCCCCTAATCATCTTTGTAGCCCTTTGCTGTACCCTCTCCAGCAGTTCCCTGTCCTTGAACCGGGGAGCCCAGAACTGGACACAGCACTCCAGATGTGGCCTCACCAAGGCAGAGTAGAGGGGGAGGATGACCTCCCTCGACCTGCTGGCCACACTCTTCTTGATGCACCCCAGGATGCTATTGACCTTCTTGGCCACGAGGGCACATTGATGGCTCACGGTCATCCTGTTGTCCACCAGGACTCCCAGGTCTCTTTCCACCGAGCTGCTCTCCAGCAGGTCAGCCCCCAACCTGTACTGGTGCAGGGGGTTATTTCTCCCCAGGTGCAGCACCCTACACTTGCCCTTGTTGAATTTCATAAGGTTCCTCTCTGCCCAACTCTTCAGCCTGTCTGGGTCCCTCTGTATGGCGTCACAGCCTTCCGGTGTGTCAGCCACCCGCCGCAGCTTTGTGTCATCAGCACTTGCTGAGGGTGCTCTCTATCCCTTCATCCAGGTCATTGATGAATATATTGAACAGGACTTAAACCCAGTACTGACCCCTGGGAACACCACTTGTCACTGACCTCCAACTAGACTCTGTGCCCCTAGTCACCACCCTCTGAGCTCTGTCTTTCAACCAGTTTTCTATCCACCTTACTGTCCATTAATCTAACCCACGCTTCCTAAGCTTCCCTATGAGGATGCCATGGGAGACCATGTCTAACACCTTGCTGAAGTCAAGGTAGACAACGTCCTGCAGGTTACGCCTGATGTCCTGTATGTTTTTGAGATCTTCTTTCGTTCCCTGTATTTTCAGCATCTGAAATTGTGCGGTGTTTGGTTTTCCCCCCTGAGTCGTTAATTCGTGGAGCCTGTGCCGATTGAACTCAAGTTCTGCTGTCATTTTGTAATAAGTTAATTCTTCATCAAGAGAGCAGTACCTTTCCTCCCCTCAAAGTGCCAGGAAAGCTGTCGTTAGTCTGCCACATCTTTCATTAGCCTGAGCTGACGTTGGGTTAAAGTCTAACTCTAAAGGTATTTTATTAGCTGCTGTGCTGGCCAGCTGTGAGGAGATGCTGCTGTGAGGTGCCAAGGGAGGTGGGCACCGGTTGCAGTCCCCTGCCAGGAACTGTGCCAGCCCTGCCAGCCCTGCACTTGCGGTTTTGTTCCCGTGATGAAGTGGGCCAGTGGGAGCCATGGAAGAGCTGCAGGAGCATCACCGCAGGCAGAGGTCAGAGCTTGGGCTGCTCACATCACAGGGTCCTTGCCAGCCAGCCCTTGTATTCAGCAACAGTGGCTCTGTAGGATCCAGTGTTGCTCAGAGCTTCGTGTCCTTGCTGTACAAACACAAAGAAATACAGTTTTCTGGCAAAAAATACATCTCTTTCTATGCTTTTTCTTTTAGCAGATTTTTTTCTCCTACCTCCTGAGCTAGCAGAGTAGCAATGAGTTTTGTGAAAATTGCTTTTTCCCCATTAATTGAATTCTCAAACCGCTGCTTTTTCCCCAGAACAAGCTTGTAAACTTTTTTTTTTTTTTTTTAATTTGAGGAGTGGGATAGAGGATGTAAGGGGACAGGAGTAGCTCGATGCATTCAGGGGCACATCCATTAAATTTTTTTCTCTTTATTTTCATTCTGCTAGCACAATCTGACCGTAGAGCGTTCCTGATACATTCCTTTACTGATGGAGAGAGCAAGTGGGCAGACTTAAATCTGTACCTGCTGCAGTTTAGGTGGGCTGATATGAAATTAGGGCATTTTTATTCAGGTTAACCTTTTAAAGATGCTTGTGAATGTGGGGGATGATGAATCTGGAAATACATCATCTCTCCTCTTTAGTGTCTGATCTGCCTAACCTCTCATGCAGTGCGTGGTTACAAGTTTTCTTATACTTTTACTGTGTAGAAACAGTGCGACAGGGATGGATAACATGTTTCTAAGGACCCAGTGTTTTCCATGCATTTCACACATGTGCTGCTTTCATACATAATTTTGCTCTAAGCTGAGAAGGTTACATGCGCTCTCTATTAAGCAACGTATGTTACTCTGGTCTCCAGAAAGGGCCATTTTAATACTCTGCCAGTACGAATGTGTTGTGCAATGATGCATACACCAGCTGACATTATTTTCCGTCTACAGTTATTTAAATAGTGAACTCCACATAAAAGACAGATGTTGAAAATAGACTCCCACTAACCTGAGGTCAAGGGTAAGGCTCTCATGCTCTGATGAAATAGATGTTTCTTTTCTAATTGAGAGGATAAATATGGGGGTTTTTTTTGTGCACAGTGTAAAATTAAGGGATAATCTTTATTCATTTCTTAGCTGGTTGGAATTTACGAGTGATCTAATACTTTTTTTTCATTAGTGAGACCACCTTTACTTTTTTCCTTGAATATTTTTTTTAACTTTGGCATATCTCTAATGTCCATTTTCAATCTTTGCTTAAAAATTTTGGTAGAGTACTTAGAGCTTCAGTTGGAGACCGACTGGAGCTGTGCAAGTCCAGAAACAGATTGTATTTCCCTGAAATAATTTCTTATCTATCTTCTGAGATTGCCACATTGCTATGGCTAAGAATTAATATAATTAACCCAAACTTGTATTATTATGGATATTTAAAGATCTAGAATTATGCCCAACATGGGCAAACTACCTGGGTTGAAGGCCAAGAAAGCTCTTTGACCATTACACCATTTAGTTATAAGTAATGCAGTGAAATGCTACATGGTGTGAAACCAAACAGTATCATGGTGAAGTTGCACAAATCCTCTTTCCTTCCTTGATCCCAAGCTGGATATTTCTGTATCACTTCTTTATTAAACAGTAGGCTGGGGTTCAGCTCTCCAAACTGGAACCATTGATAGCCGAGTTCCCTCGAGAGAGGGAAATGTGTTTTTTCTCCTGAAGTGGTCACCTAAAATCAGAACGTGGTACCCAGAGAGCGTGGAGTGAATTGCTGTCACACAGATCCCTGCACCCCATCACAGAGGCACTCCTGCTGCTGTGGCAGCGTGTAGCAAAGCTCCCCCATGAGCATCCCCATCCCCTTCCGGCAGTGGAGCAGGTCCCATGATGGTGGCTTTGAGAAACCGGACTTTTGCTTTGCCATGCACACAGTTTTGTATTGCCCCAGTGAGAAGCTCATTAGTGGTGATGGTGTGATTTTTAGCACATCTTTGGGGATGCAGGATGTATTCCCAGCAAGGGTTGTATGGCATTGGTCCAACGTCCATGGAAATGTGCAGGTTTTCTTCTCCTCTGGGTCAACCAGTGCCCTCTGGCTTTGGATGCAGTGGCAGTTGCTGTGGCTGTGGAGGCATCTCAGAGTCCCTTTGGTGGGGTTTCCAACCCCACCATCACCTCTGTTCTCCTCCCAGCAACAGGGAAAGCTAAAACCCTAATGCTTCGCATCACTTTTAAGCTTTCCCTCTCCATTTCACAGCAGATGGAGGGATGTTGACAAACATAGGCAGAGCCAGCAGATCTCTGTGCCCAGGGCAGACAGAGCTGTGGTCAAGAATAGCTCCAAGCCAGGGAGGTCCTGATCAGTCATACAGAGAGAGGTTTTCCATGGCTCCATTAAGTAAGTGGGCTTGTGGGGCAGGCGTTAGCAAGGGCAGGTCCTGTTGATGTGCAGCATATTGGTGAGACCGTCTGAGGCATCCAGCAGTCTTCAGGAATAAGAAGCCCATACTGGCGTCTGTAATTTGCTAATGGAAAGGATTTGCCGTTGCTTTGTAGATGTCCAAGGAGGTCGCATAGGGCCAGCTACAGCCAGGGTGCACACCTGTCACCTAGCCCAGTCCTGAGTACTGCCCTTGGGCTGGTGCCTCACCTGGTATCTTGGGTTGGCTGTTACCATCAGCCACAGCCTTCCCGGGACCTGCAGGGGCTTGCTAGGGTGTGCAAGGACTTGCTGGGGTGTGCAATGAATTTCTTCTGCCCGGCAGAAGCATCCTGGCACGGCAGGACACTGAGCGGGGCTGGTCATGGCAGCTGCTGTCACTGCTAACGTGAACTGCTGCACCATTAGCTGCTAGGTCTGAGCACAGATTCTGCCCTGCACAGTTTTGGGTTCATCCCTTACAGTCTCTGTGGCTCAAGTCTCACTTAGAGGAACTGCGCAAACCTAATGCTTCCTTAGACCCTAGCCAGAGATACAGCTTGGCGTGAAATGCCTCTGGTTTGCTGAATTAGCCTTGTGCAAATTGCACGCTGTGGCTGTAAGCAGGGGGATAGCAGCACACAAATGGTGTGCCAGGCTCTGCAGAGCAGTTTGTGCTCCTTCTCGGTTTGGTCTGCTGGGTGCTTTTCCTCCCTTCTTGCACCTTTTTACACAATCTCAAATTTGAAAACCCCTCAAAATCAGCAATGCATCTCCTGGCCTGTGGGATGTGGCGTGCCTGCCCCACATAGACCAGGGATGCGAGAGGCGGCTCGGCTGAATTGCCATTTTATTGAACCCTCTTCCTCACTAATTTGTTATTAAATTATGATTAGAGCTTCATTAGAACCCCAGTGGGCATGAGTTCATTAGCATTTTATTGGTTAGAGCTGTGCTTCATTGCATGGGAAATATATCCCAAAGATCATCTGCACTCATTGGAGTGATTGCGCTAATGAGCTCTGGTTGGGGCAGGATATGCAATAGCTCCCTAATCGCATGGCTTGGGCTTGCAAAGGAGCTTGGCTCTCACCTTGGCGTCAGGATAAAGGCCTGGATTTATGCAAGGGCTTAACAAATCTGGCCAGTCAGCCCTTCTGCAAATTTGACTTCTTTGCTCCTGGTGGTTCTTGCTTGAGTTTTGCCATGAGCTGTCAGCACAAGGGGACTTGGGCTTCAGCGTGGCAAAACGGCATTCCCCATGGCATTCCCCTCTGCCAGGCTTGGGGTGAGCCCAGGCAGAATCCTTTGCCTGCAGCCAGGGATTGCGGAAGCCTCTCCGAGGAGCTCTGCATTGATCCTGTCCCTGAAACATATGCTGGGGCTTTGCTGAAATAGCCTAGCCTGTCTGCATTGGTGTCCTGGGGCTGTTACTCACCCAAAAACCAGGCTAAAAATAGTCTTTCTAACCCCGAGATATTTTTCAGAGTTGCTGTTTCTTCCAAGCCCACATTAGTTAGCACTTGGAATGGCCCAGAACAGAAACCCCATGGCTCCAGCAGCTCAGAAATGCAACTTGATGTTCATAATCTGTGATTGTTAGGACCAATAAATCAGGCTGCAGCTCCACAAGGTGCCGTGCAGTCGCTCTGGGTGCTGCAGAGAGCATCCACTTTAGCCCGTGCCTCGTGGAAAAATCGCATACAGAGCTTTGGAATGTGCTGGGTTAATTACTCCAAGGTAGCCTGGCTGGAGCTCACCTTTTCAGGGCTAAATCAAGACATTTCTTTACTGTTAGGTACCAGATACTGTGACTTCAGTCAGTACTGGTCTGGTGTCTTACCAAGGCACAGAAGGGGGGGCTCTTGGATGCAGGTTCACCTCTGCTTGTAATGACAGGGAAGGGGAATATGAGAGATGGGACTTGGAAACCCACCCCGGTGGGCTCCTTGGTGAGGGACTGTGGTGAGAGACCCTTCTCCATGAGGAATAAGCCTTGCAAGCAGCATATGGGTCTGTGCTAGGGATTTTGAGGCTGTCTGTAGCCATGGTGGGAGCCTGAGCGCTTCTTTCTCCAGCCCATCACTATGGCTTCAGCCCTGGCGTGGGTGAGCTTGCACAGCTTGCCTGGTCTGTGCACTGAGGAGGCAGAGCTATGTTCCCCCCCCACCCCACTGTTTTCTGAATCTTCTGTGTCTCCCATCCCCATCAATGACTTTAAAATGGCTTTGTGGAATTGTACTTTCAAGTCTTTTATCATTTTATCGCAGGTTGGGGCCAGCAGCTTTTCCTGCCTGCTGGCTCTGGCTGCCAAAGTTAATACCTCATGCAGTGCTGGAAATGTCACATTACGGCTCAGTGTGGACTGGAGGCCGGGCTTTGCATTGGGGCATCTGCCCTGTGCTCCCTCTGCAGAGAGACTGGTGAAATAATGAGAGGATTAATTAAATTCCTCTTCCTCGGCCATGTGAGATGCAGGATGTGGGGCTTTTCTGCCATCGGGTGGGCGCAGAGGACCTGTCCTCATGGCACCCTGTGTGGGGACCAGCACACTGGGTATCCGATGTGGGTGCACCCATGGTAGACCAGTTATGGGACTCCTCAAAAGTCACAGAGCAGGAGGTTGCTCAGCCTAAATGGCTCATCTAACCTCTTCCCCCACCAGCCCCCTCCCTGCTTGTAACACTCTAAATGCAAAAGTGCCTGGATTTGGGGGGATCTCATTCCCTCCCCAGGCCAGACCAGAGCTTTATGTTCAGTCACTGATCTTTGGAAGTTTCTGTTGGGGTTTTTTTCCTGTCCAGTGACTTCTAATTGAAGTGGGTAATTACATTATCCCATCTCCCCTGGAGAGGTTCACAGAGTCCTCAGCAATCATCTTCAGTTTTTTACTGAGCCCAGAAAAAACCCTACTCAAAATGCCATTTCTCTTACTGGAGCACAGCAATGGCCACAAGCTAGCAAGTCAAACCTGTCCAGGCTGCAGAGCCTGGGGGGGCTGGCAGGGCTGGGGAGGTGGCAGTCCCTCTCCAGGGAGGTACGCCCCTTTGGAGGGGCAGAGCAAGTGCCTTTGAAACACAAGTTAACATTTCCAGCAGCAGCCCCATTTACTGGGCTGAGCAAAGCATTATCCACATCCAGGGGCTGGATTGCTTCAAAGTGTGCTCCTCCAGGTGCTGGGCATGGGGACACTGCGGGGCAAAAAGGCCCCTTGTCCTGTCCTAGCATGGATGTGCAGGCTGATGCGGGCATGTGCTCAGGGAGACATATGGGGTTGGGGAAGCCTTTCCCTATCCCTCTCACCCCTTCCCATTGGAGTCTCTTCAGCCCTCCCTGGGACATTCCTGGCACAGGAAGGCTAATTGAGGTGTTTTCTTCCACCCCCGGCAGTATGAGTTTAAAGCCAAGAATATAAAGAAAAAGAAAGTGAGTCTCATCGTGTCGGTGGACGGCGTGAAGGTCATTCTGAAGAAGAAGAAGAAGGTAGGCAGCCCTGGTCCCTGGGGCAGCAGTGCCTCGGCAGTAGGAGCCCCCCCCTCATGGTGCCAGGGCCTGCAGCATCCGTGAATTTCTGGGAAACTCTGGTGGGCTGGGAGAGGGAGGGGTAGGCTGTGATCAGCCATGGAGGAGCCATGTTCCTGCAGGGTGGCTGAGCCAGTCCTGATGCAGGTGTAGAAGGGGCTCGGGGAAGTGGGAGGTGACGTGGGACATCGTTGGTCCCCAGCAGGACCCGATCCTCGGTGATGGGTTGCAGGGGAGCAGCAGCAGAGCTGGGACAAGAGTTTCCCAGGGTCTGTCCCTTGACTGTCTCTGCCCTGTCCTTGATCGCAAGGACAGCGTCTGACGTGCTCATTTTCAGCTTCTTTCATTGCAGAAAAAAGAATGGGCCTGGGACGAGAACAAAATGCTCGTCATGCACGATCCCATCTACAGGTAAGCCTGCCCACTGAGGGGATGGAGGCTTGGGTGGTTCTGCCATGCCATTTACCCCACGCTGCACTGGCACCGTGCTAGGGGCTGACCGTGGAGACCTGCCACCATCCCCACAGAGGGCAGCTCCCCTTGCTTGCTGTGCTTTCTAAAAGTCCCCAACTCTCCTCCTCCATCTCGTTGGCAAAAGCTAAGAGCATGGGGTGTCTGTGTCCCAGGGAAGCCAAATGGGAGCAAGAAAGAGCCCCAGCCATGCCAGGGAAGGGATGGCAGGCACCCGAATGAGGAGGCCATCTCTCTGACCAGGCAAGATTTGAAGACTGAGGTTTGCTCTGCTCAGTCCCTTGAGGGCTCATGGGCCACTGACTCTGCCCCTGGGGACTGAGCAGAGAAAGCCCCATGCTGCGTTCGCAAAATGCTTGCAGCTGCTGATTCAGCAGGCTAATTTTCCCACCTGAGGCAAAACCACTGCCAAAAAAATTTCTGATGGTCTTTAGCAGGGATGTACTGCAGAGGCTGGGCATCTGCCAGCACCTTTTGCCCTGGGAAGTGCTGGCGGTGGCCTTGGCAGTCTGCTGGGCATGTGGGTAATATGTATGTTGATATCCTCCCTTCCTTTCTGTCCTTGCAGGATATTCTACGTGTCCCATGACTCCCAGGACCTAAAGATCTTCAGCTATATTGCCAGGGATGGGTCTAGCAATGTCTTCAGGTGCAATGTCTTCAAATCCAAGAAGAAGGTAAAGATGCTAGGATGTGCATTGCGCTGTCGTGGAGTCTCAGTGGGGCAGCTGGGGCAGGACCCTGTGGCACTGTGCTGCAGCTGGTGGCCCAGTGATCTGAGCTCTGGTGCCTCAGTCCCTGCAGCAGCATACAGAAAATCCCAAGAGCTGTGCCAAACTGAGGACGTCACCAGGCAGGGGCAGCCCAGTTAAGGTGTAACATTCCTGTTCTCCTCTCCTTGCCTGCCGCAGACCCAAGCCATGCGCATTGTCCGGACGGTGGGGCAGGCATTCGAGGTCTGCCACAAGCTGAGCCTGCAGCACACCCAGCAAAATGCAGATGGGCAGGAGGACGGAGACAGTGAGAGGAACGGGGATGACCTGGACGTCCCAGGTACTGTGTGAGGGCAGAGGCGGGGGTGGTGTGGGGGTCCTCGAGCCTGGCAGACACCACCATCCCATATGGCTCCTTGCTGGCTGACACCTGTGGGGAATAGATTTGCACAGCAATCTGGCCTGCAGTGCATCGAGCTCAAGCTGGAATCTTGCCCAGCAAGTAGCATGTGCTAGGTGTTAACCATCATCCTCGCAGACATCCCCCCTTGCTGGGAGCCCATTAGCAGTGCCCGGGACTCTGCTGGGTGCCTAACTACTCTCGGTGCTTGGCTGCACACACTGCAAACATTTCCTCACTGCTTCCACAGAAGAGGCCCCTAAGCACAGACCTTCCCTGTGTCCTGAGGTGCTTGCGGGGCTGCGTCTGGCTCTCTGCGATTCCCTGCATGTACAAAGCCATATTTGGGGCCTTGCATCAAGCAGCCCTGTGCGACCCACCTCCCTTCTCAGCCCCATGGGCAAAGGGTGCAGGGATGCGTGCTCCTGGCTGGGGGACTGCTGGTCCAGCCCCATCACCCCAGGCTCTGTGGAGCCCCGGGGAGCTGCCGTGCTCCTTGGTGCCGGTGGCTGCACTGGAGGGGTGGCAGATGTTCTGCAAGAGCTTGGTCAAATGCCTCCAGTGCTCATGGGGATGCTGGCGGGTCCTGATGCCCATCTGTGTGTGGGTTGCCTGCCCTGCCCTGCCCTGCCGCCCTGTGCTGTGTGCTAGATCCCTCCCCCATCCCAACAGGAGCAGCCTGGGCTGTGCAACCAGCACTGTCACGATGACCTAATCATTGGGCCGTCCTGGACTGGTCATTGTTTGGTTTTCCTCCACACAATGTCCCAGCCACGATATGCAGTTCCCTGGGGATTTCTGAACATCCATTTGGTGTTGTTTCCCCCACCCCATAATCTCTTGTTTACCTTTCTTTAGCTCTCCCTGTGTCTTCTGTTCTTGATGGCCCATTTGTCCCACATCAGGGGTTTTGGCCACAGTTCCCCCACGTTTGGCATGCTGAGGGTGGGTGTGTTTTTAGCTGCAAGCCCCTTCCCAAGCAGCAGCAGGAACCACAGCCATGTCACTCTGTACCTGCTTCCCCCTGAGAGCTGGAGGGTGGGTGGCATGGGGATGGTAGGCACCCACCGGTGGGCATTGCTTGCCATACCATGGGCACACCGTAGCAAACTCCCACTCCAAGCGAGCTGTGCTCTGCTCTGATGCCGCTCCCGCAGCCTGCCGCCTCGCCAGCGTGGAGAGGGCGGCTACGTCGGCTGAGGAGACAGACATCGATGCTGTGGAGCTGCCGCTGCCCGGAGCTGACATCCTCGACTTCAGCCGTGGGGTGACTGACCTCGACGCTGTGGGCAAGGAGGCGAGTGCCTACACTGATGCCAAGGTGTGTGGGTCCCTGTCCTCCGCGCAGCCCTGGCCCCGTGGCTCTGATGAGCATCCCCGGGGGCCTGGGGATCAGGAGGGATTGTGCAGCATTCCCCGGCTCCTGGATCAAAGCCATCTGGCACTGCAGGGCTGCCCTTTGGCTCGGGTCCCAGGGCACTCCCATAGAGTGCTGTGCCGAGGCTCAGATATGTGCAGCCACACGGAAAGTGCCTGGGGCAGAGCTGATAGGGATTTTTTTCCACCAAAGAAAAAAGACTTTTTTGATACAGTGGAAATTCCCATGGGAAGCGTCAGCCTTTTCAGGAATTTTCTACAGAAGTATTTGGGCTTTTGTCAAAACTGAAAAAATTCTGTCTTCAAAGTTTTTAAGCACCCCCAGCAAAGTGCGTTTGCTTTGAATGCAGCACCTTATTTCCCTGGTTATTTTGGGGGAGCTGCTCTGTGCTGCAGCCCATGTGTGACTGGCGGCTCTCTGTGGCAAGGAGCACAAGATCACACTTTTGACACTGGTGTTTTGCAGGGCTGCCTCCACCCTGAAGATATCCTGACAGCGTCGCCCAAGATGCTGCTGCCCTCCTCTGCCCAGCTGCCTGACCTGGGAACACCCCTGTCTGCCCACCACCAAATGCAGCTTCTCCAGCAGCTCCTGCAGCAGCAGCAGCAGCAGACGCAAGTTGCTGTGGCACAGGTTGTCGCCTCCGCTCTTTCCTGGGGGCAGTGGCAGGGCTGGGGTGCGCTACTGAGTCCCTTGGTGCCGGAGCACGCCCTGCCTGGAGCGGGACAGGGGTGGGTGGGGACCTGACCTGAGCCGGGGTGGACCCTGACACCAGAGCATGGGAGCAGGCTGGGTAGTGTCCCCTCTCTTTCCACAGCATAGCCTGCTCTATCACGCTTTCCCAGCATGGCACGCTGTGCCCTTGCTCCCAGTGATGGCTGCGTTAAGCCCAGATGGATTAGCATAAGGTCTGCATGCCACCAGCTTTCTTGGTCCCTTGGCCCCTGTGTTCTTGCAAATGCCTGGCCTCAGCATTATACCCTGCCAACTCATTCTCCATGGAAGTATTTCTTATTTAAGCAGCTCTGTCCACTTTATCCAACTCATTACCTTAGCTTTACTTGTTCCCTGACCCCTCGCAGAGCTCTCTGCAATTGCTTGACTTTCTTCCTGAGCAATTCCCTTCTTTATTCTTTCACCTGAGTGATTGTCTCCAGCAGCCTTTCTGTACTTTCCTGTGGCTTTCCTCTTCTCACATCAGAAAATCAGTATTGGTCCTTTTGGCTGAGCTGCTGCCCCAAGAGCCTTCTGGGGTCATGGGCTCGGCAAGTTGCTTTCCTGTCTGGAAGAGGAACCTGCATTCTCAGGGGATCCTTTATGTCTGCCCAAGTATAGTGTTGCTACAGCCAAAGCTTGCCAGGCAAAGCCAGGTCTCTCTGTGGTAGGGACTGCTCATCTTCAGTAGTCCCCACTCTTTATGTACCTGCAGAGCCTTGCAGTGGCGATTTCTTTTTCTTCCTACTTCCAGATAAAAAAAAATCTGAAATAGTGAAACACCATTTCTTGGCTGGCTCCTGGGATGGCAGCCAGTGGCCTCATCCCTGTCTCTACAAGGGCTGATGCCTTGCTCTGGGCTCCTGCCCACCCCAGGATGGTTCTTGTCCCAGGAGCTGTCACTTAGCTGCTCTCTAATCCCCTCAGTGTGCGCTGTGGTGATTTCGTATCATTGTAATTTATTAATGAAAAAGTTGGGCCCTACCACATTAAACGCCCTTCAGATGGCTGAGCGCATTACATCACACGTCTGTCAATGGCACTTGTTACCTTCTCGCAGAAGGTACTGAGTCAGTTTGTCTCTGAACATGTGGTGATGGGCACAGGCTTAATTCTTTACTAACAAAGCCAGGAGATCCCCTGTGCTGTCCAGGATCTGTGCTGGGTCTACAGACACTGTGACCATCCTGTAATTATCTCAGCCTGTAACTACTTGTCTGAGGTTGAAATGCCATTTAGTTCCCTGACTGACCAGAGACTCACTTTTACAAGGTGTTTCCAAATGTCTGTGAAAGTTCCTTCTCTTGGATTAAGGCCAGGAGTCCCTCCTGGGTCTTGTCCCCACGGGGATGATGGCACGAGCCACTGCCCCTCTGCAAGACATGACGTTTTGGCTCTGCTCGCATCTTCTTGTGGCATCACCTGAGCATCACCTGGGTCCTGCTGCAGGCGCCTGGGATGGATACAGCTGCTGTCTGCGGGGAAGGATGACTTCCAGGCTGACACTCCCAGCACCGAGCTGTGGCACCAGCTTAGTGTTTAATTGCGATTCTACTTCTGCAAGCTCGGCTCGGGGCCTCCGCTTCACCCACCAGCACTCAGCAGAGGGTCCCAGTCCCACCATGCTGCCATGCCCCGCTGTAACTGCTGGCAGCAGGAAGGAGGTGACTGTGGCTCCCATAGCAGTGGCGTGAGGTTTCTCACCTGGCTGGGGACGCGCAGGCAAACCAAAAGGGCTCTGTGCTGCCTGCTCAGAGGATAAGGTATTGCATTCCCTTGCCCTTGATGTGGCTTCATGTCGCAGCCCCGTCCCTGGCCTCCTGCCACCCCCCGAGCTCGCTGTGCTTCAGCTCTGCCCCGCCAAGGGCACTGCCTTGCTATCTGTGTCCAAGCAGCACAGGACAAAGCAGGCAGCACTTGCCTGTCAGCAGCCCCAGTGCTGCCTCCTAGTACCCATCCAGGAGGGCAGGTGGCCCCCAGCTGTGCTGCTCTGGGGGCCCTGCAGCCGCAGCAGCAGTTCGCAGCTTTGGCAGACTACAGAGAGCTCTTCACCAAGGTCACTTTTTCTAGGCCAAGATAAAACTGCCATTTTTTGTTCTTGTTTTTCAGTTTTGTTTTTCTAGTGTGGGGTTCTTTTTGGTTTGGTTTTGGTTTGGTTTTTTGTTTGTTTTAGGGTTGAGGGGTTTTTTTGCATTAAATCCATGCTTTCCTGGTTCACCATGAACCTGGCTCAGTCCTTGCTGGAGAGAGGAGTGCTTGTAGGAGCTGTGGGTGGGTGGCAGGAGGGAATGCTGAGCTGATGTGGCTCCTGATGGCTCCTCCACACTGCTGTCCCCTTGTCCGGAGTGTACTTCTGGAGCTTTCTGTTCTCAAGCTCAGAACAGAGAGCTGCCCCCACTGCCCCTGGGCAAGGTCTCCTGGCCAGTCTAGCCCAGCGACATGGTGCTGGTGATATATAGATGCTTGCATATCGGTAGTTATGCAAAATTCAATGGAATTCTTATCCGTGCTAACCAGCTGACATCCAGGCATTGCTTCCCAGGGCCAGAATGAACAGCCAGCTTGTGTCCCCAGAGCCACCAATGTCTCGTCAGTGCTCTGCCATCTTTGTTGCTCCAGGTGTGTTGTGCCTGTCACAGCCGGAGCCGCCTGCAGCTCTGGGGCAGCTCTGATGCTCCAGCCCCTGCTAGCAACAGACGCTGCTGGCAGGACCCTGCCTTGTGCAAAACACTGTTTCTGGGAAACCTGCCTGGAAAGACACTGGCTCGTGGCACATGGCTGCACCCTTATGTACCAGCAGCACCATACAGTTGGTTGAGCGTGTCTTCTCTTCTGCATCCATCTGGCTTTGTCCTGGGCTGCCCTTTCCTCATGTGTTTGTGGCACACATGTATGACCAATGGTTCGGTCAATGCTGCCTCCCTTTGCCTAGGGCTTTTCCATCAGAGAAGCCAGGGGACCATGCACTGAATTTGCTGAGGATGCCCTGGTGTGACACTGCTGCCTGCCCCCTCTCTCCCCATTACATCTGCGGGTACCTGCAGGGAACGCCTTCTTCATCAAATCATTTGGTGGGATGCTGGTGAGCCCTGGTAGAGGAGCAGGAATGGCCGGAGTTGAAGCTCTCAGCCCTCGAGCAGCATCTCCCACACGCTCACCCACTCTTCTCCTGTCACACAGGTCCACTTGCTGAAGGACCAGCTGGCCGCAGAGGCAGCAGCGCGGCTGGAGGCCCAGGCTCGCGTGCACCAGCTTCTGCTCCAGAACAAGGACTTGCTGCAGCACATCTCACTCCTGGTCAAACAGGTGCAGGAGCTGGAGCTGAAGCTGGCAGGGAACACCAGTAAGTGATCCTGCCCCTTCCTCTCCCCTTGCAGCTAGCTAGGTCTGTGGAGGACATGAGTGTGGGTGTTTTTCTTGGGGTTTTTGTGCATTTCCAGTGGTTTTGTGTAGGGGAATATTAGTGCCCTTCTGGCCTGGCTTGTGTGTGCAGCAGGGTGCTTGCATGCAGTATGGGAAGGGGCATGGGGAGGGCTGTATGGACAGGTAGTCACATATATCCATCTGCTGTGTGTCTGCTTTCCCCAGTGGCTGCATGGTCTAGGCTAACTCCTTACCTGCTCAAGAGCCCCTCCTTGACCTTCCTCTCCAGCAGACGTGGCCATCAGCTCCCTGCAGGAGCTGGGCTGGGAGTCAGATAACTTTTTATCCTGCAAAACTGGCGCTTTGCTGGCCATCAGTAGCTCCTGGCAGCAGTAGCATGAAGTAACCCCCTCTAAATGATGGTGGTGGGGAGGTTGGCCCCAGACCATCCTCCGCTGGCCAGTCTGCAGCCAGCTGTGGTGACCGGGGATCTCCCAGGTGAGCCAGGGTGGCACTGCCTGCCTCTCAGCCATGCCCTTCTCTTGCAGCGGGCTCCCAGGACAGTCTGCTGGAGATCACCTTCCGCTCCAACGTCCTCCCCGTCCTCTGCGACCCGACCACTCCACAGCCCGAGGACACCCACCCACCGCCGCTGGGCCCTGGCTCGGGCTTTCCCAGTGCCCTGGGCAGCCCCATAGGTAGGAACGACTGTCTGGTGAAGCTGGAGTGCTACCGCTTTCTGCCGAGCTCGGGGCCACCTGCCCCGGAGCCGGCGCTGGGCAGCCTGGAGCTCATCAAATTCCGCGAGTCGGGTATCGCTTCCGAGTACGAGTCCAACACGGATGAGAGCGAGGAGCGCGACTCCTGGTCCCAGGAGGAACCGCTGCGCCTGCTCCACGTCCAGCCCAGGCAGGACCTGGGTGACAGCTTGGAGGATGAGATCGCGGTGTAAGGGTCTGCAGGAGGTGGTGCGGAGCAGTGGGGACCTGCGGGAGCCGGGGTGGACCCTGGCCATAGCCTCCTGGCGCTGGCAGGGACGGGACAGCCCGGAGGGAGAGGGGGTGGAAGGCGGAGCACAAGGCTTCCAGCACATAGCTGGGAGGTGTGTGGAGATGAGGATGGAGCCATGCTGAGGGGGTGCGCTGGGTGTGCTGTGCTCCAGCATGCATGGACTTGTGTGCTGAGCTGGAGCATCCCCGCTTTGCATTGCACGGCGAGATGACAGCTGCTTGTGCTACCCCCTGGTCCCCGTCCCCCTGCAAGCTGTGTTTCGAGGTCAGACAGAAGGAAAGGACCTCTCTGGATGCTGCCAGAGAGGCCACTGCTGCTTGTGCGCCTGAGGGCGGGGAGCAAATGAAGATTTTTGCTGGGGGAATGAGAGAGCAGGCATGGGGCAGTGAGTGGGGATGAGAGGGATGGAGGAGGCAGGGCTGGGGCAGTGAGCAGGGACAGAGCGGCAGGCAGGGGGTCTGGCTCTTGTTTTGCACAAGGCTCGTAGTGGAGAGGGTGGGAGATGAGGCCAGGGCCATGCTAGTGGGGTGGTTAGGGGTGGTGACAATGCACTGTCAGCATGGGCGTGCAAGAGGGGAGGCAACAGGGGACAGTGGGGACGAGCCTCGGAAGGAGCTGAAGGGGTGAGACAAAGTTGCACAGGGTGACCAGGCACAGGCAGCTCCTGGCAAGGTGGTTGGTATTTGTGGCACTTCCAGGGCAGAGTTTGTCCCTGCCCAAGGCAGGTGGAGGGCGTGCAGGCACTGCCTGCCCCTCTCCCAGGCTGCATTGTGGAGAGGAAGGCATGGCTCGGCATGGAGCAGGGAGTAGCAGCACTGGGACGTAGAGTGTCCTTCCCCTCATTGTCCAGTCCTTGGGCTCCTTGGCATGGCTTCCAGGTTTCAAAGCCTTTCTGGTGCTCTCAAGTCATGTTTTCAGGCACTTTCATGCACCCCCCATCGCCACAAACTCCCTGCTTTGCTTTATAGACAAACCCCACCATTTCCAAGCAGTCATTTGCCCCTGGACCAGGGCTTGGGGGGTGAAGTGCTGGCATCAGCCATGTGCAGGGATGGCCATGCTTGCAGCCCTCGATGGGGAGCGAACAGCTGGTGTCTGCAGGCGGGCTCCTTCATGTCTCTAGTTTGCACCCTCCAGAAAAGTGCATCCAAGATCTCAGGATCCCCCACCAGACCCTGAGATGCCCATGGCTGAGCTATCTGTGTGGGCCTCTAAGGGATTCAGAGCTTGTCTCTTTTCTGCAAGCACATTTATCAGCTGCCTGTTGCTGCAGCCTCTAAGAGGCCATGGCTGAAGGGGTGTGAGCCAGAGTCAGGTGGGGATCGGCACAGTTGTCCTCCTCCCTGTCCACCCTCCTATCCTGCTTCTGCTTCACTTTGTTGCTTCCCTGCTGCTTTAACCTTCACCAGCTCTGTCTCTGCTAGATCTGCCTGCACCTAACTCCTAGTGGAGCATCTCCCGGACACGAGCTCTTGCTTTTCTCCAGGGCTTAGCCCTGCTGCTGAGGAAGGTCTATTGCTTCTTTCTGCCCCTGTCCCCTTGGACCTGAGGGCTGCTGAGGACAGAGGTGTGGGTGAGACTCCCAGAGTAGGTATGAGCTGTGCTGTGCACCCTCCACCACAGGAGGAAGCTGGATGCTGTGAGGAGCTAGAGAGTCCCTAGTGGGAAGGAAGGCCATGTTTGAGTGTCCCCAGCAGTGGCCTGCTGTCCAGGGGAGCCCCTACACCAGGCAAAGTGAGAGCGGGTGCTGGTTGGGACCTGGCTACTCCTGTCTTCTGGCCACCAATACGTCCATGTAAGTCCCATACTGCTGTGGGCCCAGCTGTGTGCAAGCGCTTCTGCTGGGGGAGGCCCTGACATCCCACTGCCAGCTCACAGCAGTTGGAGGTGAGGGCACGGATTGAGGGGCTGGTCCTTCCAGGAGGGAGAGGTGGGGATGGCAGCGTGTGCAGGACATGGCACAGGCAGGGTAAGGATGCGTGGGTGAGCTCGGAGAGGGATTTCCATGTAGGCAGACAGATCGTGCAGGAGAGGGGACGGGAGGAGCTTGGCCATACGCACAGAGCAGAGGAAGGGAGAGCCCAGGAGGAGCAGCAGCAGTCAGGAGGTCTCCTCCAAGCTGGGCTGCCTCAGAAAGCAGGCAGAGCTGAGCCATCTCCCTGTGCCATCACTCCTGCCCGTCCCTGCTGCACATGCACAGCCCGGCCAGTGCCCAGCGAGGAGCTGTGGGGACCAGCTGTGGGCTCAGGCTCCTGCCTGGCACTCTGCCCACAGGGGATCATGGTGGATGCCTCATGGGCTGGAGGGGTGCTGCTGGAGCCAGGTGGGACTCTGCCGGTGTCCTGCCACACTGCAGGTGTGTACGTGTAAATGATCGTCCTCCTACCTCAGTGCTGCCTCCAAGATGCCTCTCTAGCCGCTCACTTTTGTTATGGACCTTGACTGGGGATTTATAGTGATATCTTTTGTCTTTTCTTTTCCTACAACTGTCGTCTTACTAACTGTTGACTCAGTCTATCTGGGAAACCAATCTGTCAGTGTAAGTGCACTTAACCCTTGGGTGTTGTCATTACTCGACTGGCTTTTGCTAAATAAATCTTTCTATTTCTCAAGACTCTCTGTTGTCTCTTCCTTCTCGCTGACTCTCTTTCTGTACTTCACTCCCCCTCCACGCTGGGAGCCAGCACTGATGGTGGCATCCCCTGGCCTTGCACAGACCCCCTCCAACCTAAGCATCCTCCTCTGCAGGACCCTTGCTTGTGGTGCCAGCCACAGGCTCCCTGTGAGGGCGAGGTACCTTGAGTGTTGCTGGAGGTAGAGGGATATCAGACTTCCCCGTTAGCCCCTGCACAGGCTAGCTCATTTCAGGGCTGACCTGACAGCTCAAGGGTGCCAGGGCGTTCCTGGAATCTGCAGAGCACCTCACAGAGATGCAGAGATGCTAAGCAGCACTTTCCAGGGAGATTTTTGATTGCTAGGGAAGCAAAAGTCAGGAAGAATCCCTCTGAAATGATGACGGAAGTGTTGTGTAAGCAAGAGCAGCAGGCAGACAGGGCCGGCTGCTCCTAAAACAATTTATTTTGCCGCTGGCAGGAGCGATGGAGCAGTGCCCTCCCGCGGCGACTGCCCGGCTGGTGGGGCTACACAGGTGCCCTGGGGGCTTGCAGCCTCCTGCTCCTTGTGCTCCTTCTCCCACAGGGCCTTGAGCCTGCGGTAGTACACCTTGCAGCTATAGCCCTCCTGGGAGCTGTGCTGGATGTGGATTTTGAGCGACCACAGCGTGGGGAAGATGCGGCAGCATGACATGCACTGGTAGCCACACTGGGGCACCAGCTGCCATGGAGAAGCAGTGAGGATGTCCCGGACTGTGATGCTGGCTCTGTCACTGGCTGGCCTGTCCCTCTCAGGGGGCTGGGTCTTGTCCGAGGAGCCAGAAGAGGAGCAGATGATCTCTGAGAGGTCATCAGTCTCCTCAGGCTCCTGGGTGCTGGCAGCAAGGCTGGAGGAGAGGCTGCCCAGGTGCTGCTGGGGGGCTCCATCTGTATACATGAAGTAGCTGTAGGGTGAGAACCAGGGCCGGTAGATGGTGCAAGCAGGGAGTTCACTGCCTAGAGAGGCTGTGGAGGAAAGCGTCTGCAGTGAGTCGGGGGTCCCTGCAAGAGCCTGTCTCCCCATGGGGTTGGGAACAGTGCTGGGGACCCTTCCTCTCTGTCTACACGTGATGCAGATGTGGCTGGCTCTGTCCCAGTATGTCACCCCAGCATGGAGGGTACCATCCCTCCCTCCAGGGATGCAGGGGTAGAGATGGACACAGGATGCTGTCAGGCACCAGCACAGCACAAGGCTCACCTGGCAGCCCAGTGGAGCCGTCCCACAGAGAGCTGCACTGCCACAGGGGCAACAACGGGGCGGCCAAGCTGGCACTCCTAGGGGCAGCACTCACAGTTTTGAGGATTCCTTCTGGGAAGACATGGAATAGAAACCGGTGTAGCTCAGAGGTGGGGTATGACTGCAGGACCTCCATGTCCCCAGGAAGCACCTACTGCCGTGGGTGTTCCCAGTCCTCTTTCCCCACTTGTGCAGGAGGCTATGCCCAGCTAATGCCCTCCACAGCCTGTCTGCCCGCAGGCCCTTGCTGTGCCGCAGGAGGCTTGAGCGGTGCCGTGGCTGTGCCCAGGGGGTGCAAGGGGGAGCCCCCCTCACAGGCAGTGCCAGCTGCCTGCACCCCTCACCTGGCCGCAGCTGGCAGGCACCAGGCAGGCTGGCAGGGCCCCAAGGGCACGGAGTCTCTGGCCTTCTTTTCCTGGTGCCGCGGGGCATGGCCCCGATGGAAACGGTGGGCAGGACAAAGCTCTTCATCACCCTTGTGTAGCTGGTGTGTCGCTCCTGCACCATGGTACCCATGCTGTCATCTGCTGACATCACAAAGGGCTGATGTCACCCATGTGCATGGTGCATAGCAGGATTCTCCTGGGCAGTTGGCTCAGCCTTCGGGGCCTCTGGGGAGCTTGGCTGGTCCAAGGCAACAAGCAGCCTGGGCTGGAGAGGGAGCCATGCTGGGGTGGGCAGTGCAGAGTGCAGGCTGTGGGTGCCCACAGAGAACCCCTGCTGCTTCATGGGTGCCTGGCTGATAAGGGGCCCACGTAAGTCCCATTTCCACGGGTAGCATGGCAGGTCTGGGGAGGGGGTCGGCAGTGCACCTCACCCAGCAGTGTGAAAGGGAGAGACCCACTGTCCCCTTGCCATTCCCTTTATAAATCCTCTCTCTCTCTCTTTCTTTCCACAACCTGCTTCCCAAGTTGCTTGGTGTCAGGTAAGAGACACTCTCGGTGTGTTGGCAGTGCCGGTGTGGAGCCCTGGTGTCATGGTTTAACCCCAGCCAGCAACTAGGACCATGCAGATGCTCACTCACTCCCCCTAGTTGGGTTGGGGGAGAGAATCAGAAGACTAAAGTGGGAAAAAACTTGTGGGTTGAGATAAAGACAGTTTAATAGGTAGAGCAAAAGCCACGTGCACAAGCAAGGAGTTCATTCACTGCTTCCCATCAGCAGGCAGGTGTTCAGCCATCTCCAGGGAAGCAGGGCTCCATCACACTTAATGGTTACTTGGGAAGACAAACTCCATAACTCTGAACACCCCCCCTTCCTCCTCCTTCCCTCAGCTTTATATACTGAACATGACATCACATGGTATGGAATAGCCCTTTGGCCAGCTGGGGTCAGCTATCCCAGCTGTGTTCCTCCCAACTTTTGGTGCACTCGCAGCCTACTTGCTGGTGGCACGGTGTGAGGAGCAGAAAAGGCCTTGACTGCTTAGTGACAGTCAAAACCATTAGTGCGCTATCAACACCACTCTCATCCCAAATCCAAAACGTATCCCCACACCAGCTGCTAGCAAGAAAGTTAACTCCATTCCAGCTGAAACCATGACACCTGGGCTCATTGCTAGCCCATCTTGCCCCATGTTGTCCCCACCGCATGCATTGCCCTGTGCAGCCCTGGCATGGCCTGGCTGCCCACAGCCTCTGTGGGGCTGCAGGAGCAGCCTCCCTGTCCTCCAGATTATGTCTCCCACACTGCTGGGCTGGGAGCTGTCGGGCAGCTCTGGGACACGCCATCCCTACTGGGGTCCCCCCTCCAGCCTGGCTCACGCCCCCTCTCTGTTCCCTTTCCACCGCCAGTGGACCAGAGCATGTTTGAGAATGCCAGCGCCAGCACGGCACCCACCCCACGGCCACAGCACGTCCCTGCCATGGCGGGCGCCCCACTGCAGCCCTCCCGCCCAGCCGGCAGCCAGCATCTCCGCAACCTGGGCAAGGCTGTGGGAGCCAAGATGAATG
>VYZM01022538.1:21441-37275 GCA_013398915.1 Dromas ardeola | reverse complement strand
CCCCAAACCCCCTCTTCTCGGGGGATCCCGCAGGTACCCCCTATCCCCAGGACATCCTCCTCCTCCAGTGCGAACTGGTGTCTCCAAACCAGCCCCCCCCACCAGGCAGGGGTATCCCCAGCTCCTTTGGGAATATGGGTTCCTTTGCCCCCAAACGGACCCCCGCAGGCAGAGCTAGAGACCCCCAGACTAGTGTGCCCCTTCGACTGTCGTCCCTGGGTGGGCAGGTTTTAGGGTCCCCTGCCTGGGCACCCCAAAGAAGCATCCTTGGGGTGGGTGCTTCCTGGTACCCCCCCGGGGCAGGCAGGGCTGGGTAACCCAACCCTTCCCGGGGGTGGTGACCTGCCCATCACCTCCCCGAGGTGGGCAGAAGCAGGCAGGAGATGGGGTCACCCCCTTGGTAGGCAGGGTAGGTCGCCCTAGGCAGGGCACCCCTATGTCCTCTGTTGGTCAGGGCTGACGGAGTCACTCCGCCAGGAGCCTGTGGGGCAGCGGTGGGGGTGCATCTGCCCACCAGCCTGCCTGGCTCTGGCAGGACCCCCTGGGCTGCCTGCGTGGGTGGCAATGATCTTGGGAAGGGAGGAAACCTGATGGTCAGAGGCAGCTGCTGGAAGCCCCCAGGTTCACCCACCAGATGCCCAGACAGAGCTTGGCTTCCACTATGCTAGGTTTGTCATGGGAAGAGATTGTCATGTCCCAAAAAGAGTGGTACTACCTCCATTTTACCCACTGCGATCTGCTTATCCACATCCTGGAGACTGTCCTTCTGAGCAGGAACAGTCAGTCCTATCACTTTAGCAGAGCCTGCCGAGGTGTTGTGAGACCAGCCTGTCGTGCAAAGGCTGTAGGGGTGACCTGGCTGGTTTTCCCTTGCTGCTTCACTCTGAAGTTTGTTTCTCCATCTCTCTGGACGTCACACTGATGATGTTCACAGTGATGATCACACAGAGATGAGCTGTCTCCTGCAGCTTTTGTGGTCTTCTGGACAGTAGTGGAGGGCAGTGGAGCGTGATGTCTGTGTAATTGCTCATTACCAATGCCTGTCGTTGTGTCTCACTGTAGTGACGCTGTACGGCGTGTTCACCAACCACTACTCTGCAAATGGCCCATCTCGCTGTCTCCTGCTGGAGCTGCTGGACATCAGCGTGTCTGAGCTGCTGCTGCACTCCAGCAACCAGGGCTGCTCCATGTGGATGATCCAGCACTGTGCCCGAGATGTTCTTGAAGCCTTGGCTTTCCTGCACCACAAAGGCTACGTGCACGCAGACCTTAAGCCACGCAACATCCTGTGGAGCGCAGAGGAGGAGTGCTTTAAGCTCATTGACTTTGGACTTAGCTTCAAAGAGGGGAATCAGGTTTGGAACGTGCTGCTCTTGAAATAGTTGGCTCTGTGTTGAGTTGTGTGGACCTGTGATACTTCTGGCTGTAGGAGTTGACGTGACTGGATGAGAGTAGTAGCTGATCTGGTGCTGAGGGTTTCCTGGAAAAGGCTAAAATGTTGTCTGGCCCCAGAAACAGAGGCTCATGTTCCCATTCTCTTTGCATGTTTCTGGTTTCTGTTGATGTATTAGCCTCTGTGCTACACATGACCATGAGTTCCAAAGTTAATGATGCACTGAAAAAAGTGGTATCTCAGCTTCCTGAAAAGTTTGCTAGTTTTTATGTGGCCAGATGAGTGGGAGCACCCAGATCTGAAGAATTTCCTTTTGTCATCCCTTATTGTATGTAGTAGTAATCCAGGCTTCACCATCAGCCTCCCCAGTCGATTGCATTATCTCTGGCAGTGTCCTTGTGCTTGTCCTATCTTCAGCAGTTTCCTCTTTTCAGGAAGTCTGGATGTTTCTTTCACATGTCATTGTGTTGATGAAAGCCCATACTCTGGTTGTGGGTAGGCAGTGTTGATTCTTTACTGACAGAGGCAGATCTCTGCCTGTTCTACTCTGCTTGTCCCTTTTCCTGGGCTTTCACTCTCTTTTCATGCTGTTGCTTTTCTGTTTTGGTGATACCAGGTTTCGTATGTTTATCCTTGCCCTTTTTAATCTCTTCCATGGCCTCTGATGAAAGCCTCATAGAGAGCCTCAGGAGGTTCTCCTGTTGGCTTGATAGAGCTTCCTTTCACCGCTCTGTCTCCCAGTAATGGCCTGCGAGGGGTTATTAGTAAAGCTTTTTTATTTTTCATCAGGTGGCCTCTTAGCAAATTTGCTTTTAATCACTGGGTGATGGGCAGTCAGTCTAGTAAACGAGCTATGATTTTTCTGTGCAGACATTGTCCTGGCTTGTCCCTATTCCATGCACTCATTTAGAGGTTTTAAATTAGTACACTTTTTTTTACTGGTTTACCTGGTATTGATAGTATAGCCCACTGATCTGTGAATACCAGAGGATTGTGTGGGTGACCTGTCTCTGAATTCTTTGGTACATGAGCTGTTTTTTAATGTTTGTACTTCTTAACTCCTCCATGTTGTTGTTCAGTTCTCCCATGTTCTTGCTGAACGCTGGTTTGGGCTGGTAATCTGTTGCTGTCTATCAGCAAAAAACATTCTCCGGGTGTCCTGTGTCTAATGCAGATTTTTTTTTTTTTTAATTCAGGTCTGTGTTTTGCTGCTTGCTCTGTGAGTTGCCTCGTAACAGTTGATCAGATGTTTTATTTGCTTCTATGATTCCTTCCAATCTGCTTTCTTTGGGCTGAGTTTTTGCCCATTCTCCAAAATGTGCTGGCTATATGGGTGAACCTTCTGACCCTGCTTTGCATGTGCACCAGGTATCCATTTACCCTCACCACTCTTGCCTTGGGCAGCAGTGTACGTGCATGATTTCCTTATCTGAGTCCCGACTATTATTTGTGACAGCTCTGCCAAGTTTGTCCTTGCATAACTTTTCCTGCCGTTACTGTTTAACAGAGAATGGCAGTACATAGAGCAAGGTCTCAACCACTAACGTCTCTCAAAATGCTTTAGGTGGTAGGAGTGAAATTACGTCTTGTTCTTTTTGCTTGTGTCATTGACCACGGTGTTTTCTCTATCTCTAAATGTTGTTTGGTGGGGCTGCTAAATTGCTATTTTTGCCATGCTAGAGGTTCTGCTCTTTGCTGATAGGAGAGGGATGCTGATGAGCAATTTGTGTATCAATTTTTTGTTAAGCTCATAAGCACTTTCGAACTCTGTTGCCTGAAAATGTCTTCTGTAAACTTTATTTTCCATCAGAGAACCAGACAATTTTGGTTTGAATATATTCCTCTGGTAAGAATTCCCATTCTTGCGCCTTTTCTAAGAAATAGGCTTGCATATTCTTCTGTCATTCCTTGAGTCACATCAGTGTGTTTAAACCGAGCCCTCCCGTGTTAAAAAGATACATCATGCAGTTTGTCTTTGGGTATTTGCAAGACTTGGCCAGACAAAGCCACAGCTGACTGATGGGGTATTGGTTGTGAGCAGGAGGCTGGACCTTCAGAGCAGTCCTGCCAGCCAGCACTTGTGTGATTCTGTAACTTCCTGTTTTCTTTTAAGCAGGCAGTGTGCGGGCATTTTATTTTACTCTGCCAGACATGGCAGCTGGGCAGGTATTGATTGCTGCAGCGCTTCTGGCTGCAAGGGGGAGAAGGAGGAGGTGCGTGGGAAGTGCCTTTGATAATTTCTTTGTCTGAGCATTAGGTGCCTGCTTCATTCTTTTAACATTTTGTTCCAGAGTACTTGAATAACGGCAGCTGTTACTGATCCTCAATGTTCAGACCAGGCTGTTTGTGCTCTTATGCAGCCAATGTGGGAGCATGTTATGAGTGTTCGACCCTTATCCTGAAACTTCTAGCATCTTCTGTGCTTTTGAGAGGTTAATGGGCGAGTCTGCAGTGACATACAGCCTCTTCCTCCAAGCAGTGCTGTCTTTCAGAGAGATCAGGTGTTAGCGGGATGCCTGCTGTTTTGCTGGGAGATGTTTTCTCTTCCAGACAGTCTTGTTTTTTTGCTCATCACCACAGCAGTATAGTGAGTTGAACTGCTGGCCTAACACATCTGGCTGTGCAATGCTTTCTGTCAATTTAGCAATAGTGTTTTGGTGGACATCCATTTGGAAGGATGTCTGTGAACTGATTTAAGGATAGAGCAGAGAACCCGAATCTGGAAAGTGAACTTTTTCTGTGTGTTTGATCTTCCATAGGATGTGAAATATATTCAAACAGATGGGTATCGGGCTCCAGAGGCAGAACTGCAGAACTGCCTGGCACAGGCAGGGCTCCAGAGTGAGACAGAGTGTACCTCTGCTGTGGACCTGTGGAGTCTGGGAATTGTTTTACTGGAGATGTTCTCAGGAATGAAACTGAAACATACAGTCCAATCTCAGGAATGGAAGGTGAGTGAGAGTTGCTGCAGGCATTCTTGCTTGCACCAAATGAATCCTTCTGCCTCTTGTTCATAACCTGGATTTGTGAGGTAGCACCTGGCAACTAGAGAGTGCTTCCAGGATGCTTGTCCAATCCTATTACCTTGAGAGTTAAGGTTCCAGAGCCTTAAAGACCCGTCTGCCCTGTGGGACTGGGGTGTCTGAAAGGTACCTCTGTTCAGGTTACTGAAAGTGAGGGTTCCAGGAGTCTGTGTTTGGAGTCTGTGTTTTGCCAAGATTTGGGAGTTGAGTTGCTCTGGCTGTAGAGTGTCACAGAAGAAAGAACAAAATGTATGCCTGATGGCCGCCAGCTGCAGCACAACGACAGAGGAATTATTTGCTGGTTTTAGTCTAATGTTAGCTCTAATTTGGGGATCTTCTCATGAGGGTATATACTAAGAAAACAAGAAGAAGGCTCTATGTTTTGAGCCTGGAGCCTGATTCTGTCCCCTGTTCCGTATGAAATAATTTTGCTTTGTGTTCATCTTCCCAGTAAGAGTATCCTTTCAGCATCACAATGTCCACAGTAACAGCAAATTTGCCTGCGCCTGGAAATTTCCAGCTTTCATACAGGCAAATGGGAAAAACTTACAGTGTATGAGGCCTGAGCACTGGGGATCTCTCACAACATGCCACAGTACCAGAGCCCTCTGCATCCAGTTCAGAAAATTATGGGATATTGCAAGCTTTGCACTGGTCTTTTTTTTCCCTCTGTAAGCACTATTTCTTTTTTTTCCAGACAAACAGTTCTGCCATCATTGATCGCATATTTGCCAGTGAAGGGGTGGTTAATTCAGCCATTCCAACTTATCACCTCAGAGACCTTATCAAAAGGTATCTTGTCATATTTACTAACTGTTGCTTAAAGATGTGGTCTGTAAAGTCTCATGCCTTGCTCTTGTTAACTTAGAGCCCATACCTAACAGCTTTTTTAATCTACCTGCCACTGTGCTGGTAACAAGTGCAAGCATTAGCAGAGATGCTTCAGCTTCTCTGATCGGTACAGTTTGGAGTAAGCACGTAAAGAATATCAGTCATGATGTTAATAATTTGCTGTTGCAGTGCTTTGCACTTCCTGACAATGAGGTTATTTTTGAAGAAAACTGGAGACTTCGCTGCTTTAGGGGAGTGTTGTCAGAAGCAAGGGAAGGGGGCAGACAGTGCTGCTTCTCCACTGCTGTCAAGATTCAAATGCACTTGTGCAACTCTCTACTGAGAGGTCTACCGAGGGGATTGTTTTCGCTCTCCTGTGGCTCTGCTCTGAGGCTACAGAGTGAATGGGGACAAAACTTGGCAGAAATACAATGGTGAGCCACTGGTAAAGCCTAGTAGGCAATGTTCTCAGGCAAGCCCTGGGCTATTAGCTACTTTGAATCCCGTTTGTGGAAAGATATGGGAGCTCCTTGGAGTGTGATCGCTTTCATGAGACTGCATGTGTGCCTGAGATGTGGGCTGAATGGCCTGGGGAAGTGGAGCTGGACCATGCTGTGTTCTTTGTGAACTTGTAAGTGAGCAACTTCCATCATTTGGTGCTGGGAGACATCGAGAAGGAAAGCCTACTGTACCATGCACCCAAAATGCTTTCAGGGAATCCTTCTGGTGTGCTTCAGCTGTGAATTAGAAGACGTGCTTCTCACTCTTCTCTTTGTACCATGCACACCCCAAAGACAGGGTATTCCTTTGTGCTGGCTTACAGCCTGAGTTGAATTTGTTGATGCAGGAATGTCCCAGGCAAGATCATAAGGGTGTCTTCTCTTACAGCATGCTTCATTGTGACCAAGGAAAGCGAGCCTGCGCTGAGAAGGCTTTATGTAGCCCATTCTTCAGCATTCCCTTTGGTAAGCTGTGCGCGTTGCCCCTGCTCATGGATTTCTCAGCATGTACTGGAAGCAGCACGGAGCGCAGTTAAATTGTATTGTTTCTGGTTCTGGCCTCACTGCTGCTCCTTTGCTCTTTATGGTGTTCGCCAGCCCTTTGCGGTACCGTAGCAGATAGGTCAGAGCTATGCCTGTGCTCTCAGTGCTGTCCTGCCCCTCTAGCCCTGCAGGTGGCACTTTTTCCTGGTTGGACTGCCATTAAATTCTGCCCAGATCAAGCTTACCAAGAGTGTATTGGCAGCAGCATGCATCTGGGGGGACAGAAATAACCAAAGTATTTACCTAATATTGTGACCGTTAAGGTGCTTTTCAAGACTGCAGCGCTATGTATGGTGACTGGATGTTTTTTCTTATGCCAAGTGTTTCCCAGTTCAGAACCCAGGAATGTGAGCAACTAGGGCAGTGGCTGGTGGTAGCATCTGCTGTTGCCTTCTCTGCACAGGTCGAATAGTCCCAGTGTGTTCTCATGATGCAAGCCGATTTTTGCAGTGACTGGCCTGCCTCTTCTGGAATGTGTGGCAGGTCACGGACAGACGTCACTGTCATTTTCGTCCGGCAGTTTCTCTTCAATTTAATAAAATGGTGGTGTTTCCCCAGGACCTGCCCTGATATGGGTTGCAGGCTATCATCAAAAGATGGGCTGAGACCACTCTGTTTAGGCTCGTATCTCTCCCTGTTTTCTGTTCCAAAAGCAACATGATAGCATTCTCCAGAGCTTGTCTGCTTTCAAGAACATTGGTGAAGAGCTCTGCATCCAGCTTTTCTGCAGCATAAATTAATGCTTCGGGTATCCAGCTGCTGGCTGAGCTAGCATTTTCCCTTGAATCTTAGCCCTGCTTTTCTTAAGCTGCTTGGTGTATCTTCCAGTGAAGGCTGTTAAGTATTGCCTCTTGAGGTCATGTCAAGATACTGGCATTCCTGTGTGTTAGGCAAAGGTAACAGACTCGTTCCTGTTTTCACACTTCTCTTGCATCTCAGAAACTGGGACTGTTGTAATCAAAGCCACCTTCCATGGCTGAACCTTGCAGACAGTATTGTTTTAGAGCAGAGGGAATAGTATATTGGCCATACTTTCTGGTTTGGTTTTAAACACACAGGCCTCTGACTGTACCTAAGAAGGTGCTTCCGTGGTAAGTGCTACAAGTTTATATAACGGCTTCAATTTTTCAATTTTTCCTAGTTCTCATTGCTGGTTCTCTTCTTTGCCAAACTTGTACATAGGCTTGTCTGCACAAAGAAGCATTTACTGTTGCTTTCCTAGGAAGTCAGAAAATGATCTGTCATTGCCTTTCACAATTTTTCTGTTTAGAGCAAAGGCAGCTGAGAATGGCTTTCTTTGTCATTTACAGCCAAGTCTTGACTTTCCAGTTCATCAACTTCTTTCCTGAGCTGCTTGTAGGTTCTGTGTTGTCAGTGTGGTTGGTATCACCTGGCACTTTGAAGAGGAGCAGAAGGGCTGGGCAGAAGGATATTGTAAGAAATGCATTTGTCACTTGGTTACAGGAAGACCAGATGGCTCTGAGTCCTAGGGCTTGGTTTCATGGAATCACGGAATCACAGAATCTTCAGAGTTGGAAGGGACCTGTAGAGATCATCTAGTCCAACTCCCCTGCTAAAGCAGGATTGCCTAGATCACATTACTCAGGACTGCATCCAGGTGGGTCTTGAAAATCTCCAGAGAAGGGGACTCCACAACCTCCCTGGGCAGTCTGGTTTGTCTACCTCTCTGCAAAAAGACATGTGAAACGAAGGACCTGAATAAAAGGGGCAGCATTTAAGACCAAGACAACATTTAAATGTTCTTTCAGTCCCCAGTTCGTCTGATGTTGTCTCTTGGTTGCCAGCTGTGGAAGAATGGTCCCAGAGGTTCACTTGCATGCCTGGTTATCTGCATGCAACACCTTTCTTTGAAGGGCTGTCCCTGAGCCCTGTCTGGGCATCGTCTAGACTGATAAGGCCTTTCGTACTCTAAGCTTTTCATAAGGACTTTTCCATGTCAGGCAGGAGGAGATTTACAGCATGTGTGCTTGCCTATCATCTCCTCTTGCACTATGAAATCAACATCATCTGTCTGCGCCTGGCAAAGATGTCAGCTCCCTCGTACATATTGTGTGCTTAACTTGGAAAAGTATTTCCAAGGAAATAATAGCCTGCTATCTTTGCAAACGTAGTCAGAGGGCTCAGACTGGAGAATTGGAGCCATTTCTTTCCTTTTCTCTCCCCTCTCTCACTGTCTAATGGGGAACTGTGATGTACTGCTGTTGTGTTTGGCTACTGTAGCTGCCAATACAAATAAAAACATTAACACTCTCCAAGTACTGCAAGTTGGGATCCCAGATCTCAAATTCATGACTGGCCTGCCAGTCCCTTTCGGGAACATGAAATCAAGCTTTTGTCCCTGGAGAAGTGACACTGTCCCTGTTGCTTTCAGTTTCTAGAGGACTGGGTGTCCTCTTAGACATGGCTCATAGTTTGGTTTTAGTTTGTCCGCCTTGGCTGTTTCCTTATTCCACAGTAGTGTCTATGCCACTCTGTTCCAGGCCATGCTGGAGCTGCTTGTTTTATAGATCCAGCCACCCCATGACAGCAGGCTTTATTTCTGCTCCCATAAAGTTGTTCACAGGATCACTGCTCACCACCTTGTGGCCACCGTCTTGTGGCCATGCCTTATTCTGTAGCACTGCATTGTTTAAGTAACTATGTAGTTTTCCCCATTTCTGTTGCAAGATTGTATGATGGTCTTCAAATCAGTGCATTGATTGCAGTTGGATTTTGAAGGCGGGAAGGAAAAGGTATCCTGGAGAGCACTGAGGCTTGTGCCTTAGCATAGCTTAAGAATCGGAGTCACAGAAGCTGGCCAGCCTGTTTTCAGCTTGTCTGGTAGCAGCAACAGGAGAGGCAAGTTGCAGAGTAGTTCTTTCATCTTCTTGCATCTCCATATATACGAGGCAGTTTGCTAAACTGTTGTAGCTCTTGACACACATCAATTTCTGAATTTGAGCTAAGTAGACATAAATCTAGTCTTAATTTCTGCTAGCTTTGCAATTTTAAAAGCATTTTCAGGTGCTGGTCTCAGTAGAATGGCAGAGTGCACTGAACATTTTGGAAGAGTCAGTGCACAGGTGAAGATAAATTGGAAACAGGGAGAATACAAGCTGTAAATGCAGGTAATAGTGGAGAGAAGCAAAACTGTACTGCAGAGAGCAGTAAGTGCTTCTGTATGATAGTGCATATTGAGTCAACGTCCTGTTTTCGTGTTCCTTTGAACTTTGATTTCTTTTCTTTTCTCTAACTCTGTGGGTGTCAAACAGCTCCCCATATCGAAGATTTGGTGATGCTCCCCACGCCCGTGCTGAGGCTGCTAAATGTTCTAAGTGATGCTTCTCTGCAGTGCGAAGAAGAATATGAAGGTTGGTGCAAGCCATGCGATTCCCATATAACAATGTTGTGTTACAGGCTCAGTTTTGTTTAGCTTTGGTGATGTGGGAGCAAGCAGAAGAGCAATTAATAGGCGCAAGAACAGCAAAGAGCTGCTGAGCTGAGATTTGGTACTAAGTGTGTCAACTGCACCAACAGAGAAAAGATTGAGACAGCAGAGATTGTAGTGAGTTATTGAAGGATCCCAGATTAGGAAAAAAAAGGTTTATTTTGATTTTTTTCTTTGGTTAAATACCCACAGACCTCATAATGTGTTTGTGGCTCTGAGCTTCTCCTGGATTTGCACAGGACTCTGGAGCCCAGTAGCAGAGATCCTCAAAAGTTTGCTAGCAAACTTATCCAAGATCTCAGCAGAGAACTGAAATATCTCATTGGAGTTCTTAAACTGTAGCAAAAGGCATGTCATGTCAGTGGAATTTGCATTTCTGCTTGCTCTTAAATCCATGGGATTGGCAAAAGCTAGAGAGCTCTGGGGATATGAATTTAGAAGGCTGGGTTCCCCTCACACAAAGAAGGGTTTGTGGCAGCTACTTTAGTTCCCCTCCTCCAAGAGCTGTAACCAAAAAGAAAAAAAGCACTCACAAATCCCAAATGTTTTAGCTACTGGAAGGCCAGGCTTTGTGGGCAAGGAAAAGGACTGTCCTTGTGCTCCAAACCCTGCTGTCAGGGATTCACTGCCTGCAGGTCTGTGTTCCTGAGCCTCAGTTCAGACACTTCGTCTCATTATGTGGCCACTAAGCAGTGTCAGCTTCTGCTGTGGCACCTCTTGATAGTCTTTTTCTCTCAATTTAAAATAAACAATCTGTTGACTGAATGTTCTTGATGTGTTCGTCTGGCTTTCATTTGTTGCTTGGCTTGTCCTAGTTTGCGAAATGAAAGACAACCAGCTCTTTTCTTTCTCAGATATCCTGGAAGACATAAGGGAGGAGTGTCAGAAATACGGACCGGTGGTTTCCTTGCTTATTCCAAAGGAGAATCCTGGTAAAGGCCAAGTAAGTAAATGAAGGGAAGAGGCTATGTATTCCCATGTACACTGTATGTGCTGCAGGACTCCTGCTCAGTTCCTGGTAATCTTCTGGCTGATGACAGAGCTAAAAATAGCTTGAAGGACAGCACAGGTTCCTTCCTGGTTATGTAAGGTTGCCTAACCTAGGAGGTCCCCAAACAGCTTTAGCAGGGAGCTGGGATACGGAAGGGACAGGGAGAAGCAAGTGGATGGGACATGAGGCGTTGAGGATGTAGAGCATCATCATACTTTCTCCTACCTCACCAAATATGCTGCCCTTAAAAATGGGGAGCAAGAGGTGAAATTCCAGTTCAGAGGTGCAGCTCCTTCCTTTTTAGCTCCACTGCTCTGGGCTCAACCAAGGATAGAGGGGAAAAATTTGTGAACTGTTTCCGCGGTTGCAGGGGTGGGACGGGGTGGGTAACAAGCTGCACTGGAAGTCCTGTTTCTCCTCTCTTTCTTTCAGGTCTTTGTTGAATATGCAAATGCTGGTGATTCCAAAGCTGCCCAAAAAATGCTGACTGGAAAGATTTTTGATGGCAAGTTTGTTGTGGCTACGTTTTACCCATTGAGTGCCTATAAGAGAGGATATCTGTACCAAAACTTGCTGTAGGCAGTAGCAACAATCAGGAGAGTTGTCTTGCCCCTCTTCCTCACATGTTTTACAGTTGAATGTACAAAAGAGCTTCCTAGCCCTGCTTTTGAGTGATCTGTGAAGGAGAGATGCAAAAGACTTAACTGGGCTTTGAAACCTTTACTGCTGCTTTGTGATGTGCAGAGGAGGCCAGGATGGCTTTCAGCGTGTGCTTGTGTGTGTGTTGTGCTTGCGCATTTACATTGGGTGTGTGGCTTTGCCCCGGCGGGCGCTCAGGTGGCAGGAGCGGTGACACTGGGAGGCCGAGCAGATCTTGGCTAGCGTTTTTAAGTGATTTGAAATGAGACCATTTAAAGTCCTGGCCTTAGCACTTGACTTTGCTCTGGAGAGAGGATTTCTTTGTTTAGCTTTCCTATAATGCATATGCTCTTCTCCAGTGCTGGGGAGGAGGAGGAGGCTTCCCTGCCTTGTGTTGATACCTGTGGTAAATAAAGAACCAGAAGCACCATCCTCTCTAAACTAGACCAGGAAGATTTTTGAGTCTTCACATCACATAGAGCAGAGTGGGGCAGTGAAATCACATCTGCTGAGCCTACAGCATTACCCTGTTGCCACCTCATGACCCAAGAAGAGCCATCCGCCTGACCTGGCACAGGTGGTATATGCTGGGCTTAGGCAGTGAGGTGTGGGTGATGCCTGCCGTGAGCTGAACTTGCTTGTGTGCCTGGGGTGGGCAGGGACTGGTGGTGGATACGTGTTGTCAGATCAGTGCCAGCCTCAGTCCCAACACAACCTGTAAGCACTTTGTAGACTGAGATGATGTGAAAACCCTGTTGTGTGGAGTCATCTTTCTAGCATATGCCCTGTGCTGGCACTGATGCTTCCTAGCTCTGATGCCAAATCATCGGTAATACGTCTTTATGTGATATTTTTGGAAAGGAGTGCTGCAGCACGCAGTATTCTTTGTGTCTCAGCCGGACTCCTGCCGTGCGAATCTTCTAAAGAAAGGAACAAATATTTGTCTGTCATAGGTCCCACGCTTGGCTTTTCTGTGTTGCGCGTTTTGGTTTTGCATTAACCCATTAGACTTGTAGATTAGAAGCACTGACACTTTTGATCCTTCATAAATTACACAAAGGGCCTGAGGCAATCTGAGATCCTGTATGGAAAGGGCTTGGCCAGTCATCAGACTTAACTGGCCAGGAGAAGGGCTTTCCCAGTGTCAGGGACAACAGCCACGTGCTTTTGGGTAAAAAACCTGGGTGAGCAGCACCACTGCTGCCCCCTGAGATGCTCTCTGCTCATGTGGCTTCAATGCATGGGCAGAAGCTCACTCGGGCAGCTGCAAGCATGGGGTAGGTGGTGGCTGTTTCCCAGGGGTGTGCAAACCCATACACCCAGCAGAGCCTCTGTCTGCAGCGCAGAACAGCCCTACGTAGAGGGGGACCAGCGTATTCTGGCTTGCAGCCCTGGTACCAGTCTTAGCGAGGAGGAGAACCCTGGTGAATTCTTTTCTCCAGCTGAAATACTTGGCGGGCAGCTGCCTGAACCATCTCTGACCTTTCCTGAAATAATACCTGAATTACCTTGCAGTTTACTTTTTGCATCTTGCTGATGCTGGACTTACTGGAATCCTGCACTTAAAAGTTCCTCTTGATTTTTGCCCTGTGTGCAGTGTATCAGGAGATCCAATGTCTGTTTTTATCCAATGAGTTTTAAGGTGTGATTTGCTGATCAGACTTTTTCTGGGGATGATGCTACTTTGGTGTACGTAGCTATAAAGCAGCTTTAGAAGGCGTGTGTGATTCATTGCTTTTAATTTAAGTGTCCTTGCAGTGAAGCACCTTTAGTGTATGGAAGGAATTGGATGATTAACTGGCTGAGGTTTTTTCCTATGTGAAGAGCAGTGTTTAAAGTACTCGTAGGTATTGACTAACCTCCTCAGCTCTGAGTTGTTGCTGTCCCTGGTGGGCTGAGCTAGGGGTGAGAGCACCTTGGCCCAGAATGTGTGCCTGTCAGCTGGCAGAAGCTGATCCGAGAGCTCCTGCTCTTCTGAGTGCGAGCCCATGTTGGGACATGGGGAGCTCCCCTGGGTGTGGGGCATGAGGTCTGTCACCTACAGTGGTACTGGGACACGGAGATGCTGGCTATCACATGCTTTTGTCTTGGACCACGAACTGCTCTGTCATGTTTCCAGCATATCTCTTTTTCAGTCAGAATTACACTTTGGATTTGCAATTCATGATAAAGAGCATTGCCAGGATTAATCTTTAGAGAGGAGCTACAACCTGTTCCCGCAGCGTGGTAGAGCTGTTCCATCAGAATTTGGCTGGGGTTTTGTTCAGTTACTTTACTAGGAGCTAAACAAATCTTCAAGATGCAAACTCCTGCTACCAGATTTTCTCTCTGGATGCTCATTGACCAGGCTTGAGCACTAAGCTGGGCAAAAATCCCAAAGCTGCTTTTTTTTAATTTTCCTTCTGGCAAGAGTTGAAGATGCTGATCTCTGTCCTGTCACTGGATCCAGCCCCTGGCTTCCCTCTGCAGGCTGTGGGGTAGAGGGAGGTTTAGAAACTCCTTGGAGCAGAAGCATTTTATCATTATCCCTCACCCTCTGCCTTCCAAGCCTTTTTCTATCAAGCTAAAGCTCGCCCTGGTGTCTCAATGATTTGGTGGCTTGGCATAAGTTTCAGCCCTGCTAAAACCTGTGAGTTTCTTAACTCTAAATTGTATTTGAAGTGTTGTGTGGTGATTCAATCCCAGGCATCTGTCGCAGTGTGTGCCTGGATGGGCCTGTCTATCCTTGTCTCCAAATTACGGCCTGCTTGAGTTGCAGAAGTGTTGAGACTTTCCACTCAGATTTTTGCTGGGTTTCTCGGTCTGTGCTGCTGACACAGCTCCCTCCTAATATCACCAGTAGCACCAACCTACGTAGTCCTCGCTAGGTGACAGCTAGACATGAAAACCCACAGGCTGCCTTTGAGGGAGAGATCTGCTTTGAAGGGTGAAAGGGATGAAAGATGAAGCCCCTGGAGACAGCCAGGGAAGGCTGGCGCTGCTCCGGTGGGTTGCTAGGGCAGGCACCCGGCCCTCCTCCCTGGGAGGAGGCACTCCACGGGGCTGTGTCCCCTGGGAGCATGTGTGTCAATGGGGAACACGATGGTGCTCAGCTATTCCTTGGTGGTGTTTGGGTTTCGTAGCTGATCTGACACGAAATGTCGCTGCCAGGTGAAAAATAGCTGTCCTTCCTCTGCCACTGATGTCTGTGTGGGAGCAATGAGGGAGAGAGAAAGTTCATTGCACTGCCACCTACGTATTATATGCAAGGAGGGTAATTGGTATTTAAATCACTGGCCGAAGCACAAGTCAACTTCGATGTTAGTTGTATTCCTAGTTTTAGTCTCACTGGTCTCCAGTCTCCTAACAACACAGCCTGAGCACTGCATTGCACCCAGGTTGTCTTTCCAGAGCGTTAAGTACTCTTCCTCCCATTGTGCTGGATCTGTAACCACGTGCCTCCCATCGGGTTAGATGTCAACTCTGTCACGCACTGTTGCTGAGCAGATGTATGCTTGATAACAGACGATTAATAAATGATGCTCCAGTACAAAGGCAGTTGTCCAGCATGCTTTTCTTGTGGGACCACTGATGAATTGCCACGTAGCTGACTAAGTTCTCTGTAACCCTGTCCGGGGAGGGGGACAGAGCTGTGATCCAGCCATGGTGGCGCTGGCATCTTGTGCTTGGCACTCATGTCTATGGGGAGTCGGTTGCTCATGAAAATCCTGGTGGGAGCGCTGAGGTGACCTTGGCCTGGCCAGAGCCGGCCGTGTCCCCTCCCTATTGCTTGGGGCTGTTCCTCCTGCTGCGGCGCCGCTTATTCATGCTGCAGAGGGCCGCTTTCCACACTTGCTCTGGCGTAACGGTTCCCAAAGTTGATGTCATCCAGAGGGAAAACCGCCTGGGCTGATGTGGGCTGCTCCCCTGGGAAAATGCTAGGAGTTGCACAATTTTCTGCAGGCGTTGGCTGTGTGCAGCTCCCCAGCCCTGAGGGGACACATGGGCTGAGGCAGCAGCGGAGTGACAAGGTTTTTGGCCTGCACTGGGTTTTGTGCACCCGCCTAATTGTGTGGGTTTTGGGGATTTTATTTATTTTTTTTTTCCCCTGCATGCCTCTCCCTTCTTGCTGCAGGAGTCAGGCCTCTGCTCTGCCTGCGGGGATCGCTGCCCAGGGTCTCCCTGCAGGGACCCCCACCCCCGGCGGCCGACGGCGGCCCCTGCTTTCACGCGTGGTCCCGGCGCGGGGAAGACCAGCGAGGAGGAGTGGGGCTCTGACGGGAAGGCCCGCTCCCCGCCCCGCCCGGAGGCGACCGGCACCGGGGCCGCCCCCTTGCCCGGGGGAGCGGGGCGGAGGCGCCGCCACCGCGGGGGGGGAACCGGAGCCAGGAACCGGCGGGGGGGGCGGAGCCGGAGCCGGGAACGGGCGCCGGGCCCCCCCTGTCCCGTCGGCGGGATCGCACATGCTGACGTGGCGGACGTTGCCA
>VYZM01022538.1:0-21234 GCA_013398915.1 Dromas ardeola | reverse complement strand
CCGCCGGGCGCTGGCGGCGGAGCTGCGCGACATGGACGTCGCCGAGATCAACCGCTTCTTCCGCCGCGCCCGCGAGGATGGAGGCGGCAGCGGGGCGGCGGCGGGGCTGGACGGGCGGATGGAGCCGGTGCCGCGGGACGTGCTGGGCAGTGCCTGCCGCGACCGAGGGCTGCTGCCGCGCTGGGAGAGCCGCGGTAGGTGCGGGGGGCGGCGGGGCCCGGCGCGGCGCGGTGCCGGCGCGGCGTGCCCCACGCGTGTCTGCTCTCACCCCCGGGCGCAGGGCTGGCGGAGATCGCGGGGAGCCGCGTGGCCGTGCTGCTGCTGGCTGGCGGGCAGGGGCCCCGCCTCGGCGTTCCCTACCCCAAGGGCATGTGTGACGTGGGGCTGCCCTCCCGCAAGACCCTCTTCCACCTCCAGGCCCAGCGCCTGCGGCGGCTGCAGCAGCTGGCGGAGGAGCAGCATGGCACCCCCTGCCACATCCCCTGGTGAGCCCCGTGCCCTGGGCCTCGTTGGGTCAGTGTCCCCCTGGTGTGGCCTTGGTGGGACAAGGCTCATGGATGGCTTTAGCAGGGCCCTGTTGGCCTTGGTTGTCAAGGTCCCATGGGTTGGCATTGGCAGGAGCCCCCATTGGCATCAGTCCAGCTGGTGTTGGTGGGTTAAGGGCCCATGGGTTGGTGTTGTTCCATTGATGTTGCCTGGTCAAAGCCCTGTTGGTTGGCCTTGGTGGGTCAAGGTCTTGTAGGTTGGCATGGGCCCCGTTGGTGTCAGCAGGTCAAGGACACATGGGCTGGTGCAGACCCCCTTAGCACAGACCCTCTTGACACCAGTGCTGTTGCTATGGGCACAGCCTGTTGGAGTTAGTGGGTCAAGGCCCAGAGGGTGGCACTGGTAGGTCCCACGTTATCAGTTTCAACCCTACAGCCCTTGGGAACATGTGTCGTGTCCCCTGTGGTCATCCTGCTGCCATGCAAGGCGGGGGTCTGGGAGGCAAGGGGCTATAAGCAGGAGTTTGGCATCGTGGTGGGAGCTGGCTGCTGCAGCTGGGTGTCACCCCCACTGCACAGGGTGTGGTAGGGTTGTGGAGATGCATGTTGCAAGGAGCCCTTTGTTGGCTTGCCAAAGAGGTGGGACCGCAGCAGGTCAGATCCTTCTAAATGTTTTGGGGGGGAAAAGTAGCCTGTCCTGGGTGTTACAGGCTGAAGCGGTTCCCCATGTTTCGGATGAGGGGTGTGAGACCCTGCCTCTCCTCCCTGCTCATCGTGTCTCTTCTGTGCCGTGACAGGTACATCATGACAAGCGGCCGGACTATGGAGTCCACCAAGGAGTTCTTCCTGAAGCATCACTATTTTGGCTTGAAGAAGGAAAATGTCATTTTCTTCCAGCAGGGCATGCTTCCTGCCCTGGGGTTTGATGGGAAAATCCTGCTGGAGGAGAAGGGCAAGATTGCCATGGCACCAGGTTGGTGGCTGGGAGCTGGCAGGAGGGGTGCTAGGGGGTGAGACATGGTACTGAGGACGATATTTTGGAGCTGGAGCCTGTGCAGAGCAGTCTCACAGCGTGACGTGGCCCACAGGCGATGCAGGCTGGGAGGTGTCCATCTTGGCAGGGAGAACCAGGGTGGGGTATGACCAAGCCGATGACCCTCGACCCTGGCTCCCTGGGGAAGGAGGATGAGTGTGGGTGGCTGATGGGACAGCCAGATGTTGCTGTGGCCCCAATGGTTTGTTCCCTTTGCAGATGGCAACGGGGGCCTGTACCGGGCCCTGGGGGTGCACAGCATTGTGGATGACATGGAGCGGAGGGGTGTGCAGAGTGTCCACGTCTACTGTGTGGACAACATCCTGGTGAAGGTGGCTGACCCCAGGTTCATTGGGTTCTGCTTGGAGAAGGGAGCAGACTGTGGGGCCAAGGTATGGTTTTGGGGGCAGGCAGGCAGGCACTGCTTCCCCGGAGCAGGGTGGGGTCTGTCCTGCTCCTTGCCTGGTTTCCCTGACTCCTCACCCTTCCTTTGCCAGCTTGCTGCAGCCAAGAGGGATAGCTAAGCACCGGCAGCTTGCTGGTGGAGTAGCACATGCTGCCAGAGTCCCACCTACCCCTTGGGTCTAGCATCCCAGGGGATGTGGGACATCACTGACCCCTGCCTGGCTGCTGCTCCCATCCTGCCTTGCACGGGGCTGTGACATCGACAGCCCCTGGGCTTACAGATCCTCTGGTTTGTGGGGCTGAGAGCTGCCAGGGAGCCCCGTGGGGCTGCCCGGTTCTCACCGAGATGCTGGGCAGCTGTTGTCCAGGTGGCTGCAGGGAGCATGGGCAGCCGGGATCTCTGCCACAGGCTGCCAGCTGTCCTCAGCTGTGACATCCTGGGCACTAGACCAGGACACGGTGGGTGCAGCTGACTGCTGATGCTGAGCCCAGCCCAGTGTCTCACGAGTAGGACATTGCACGGACGAAGCTTTACTTAAAGGCTGGGTTAACAGCCAAAGGGGCTGTGCAATTGTGTTTGCCTTGGGCTTGGCTCTGGCAAACAGGTGAGAGGACTTTGCCAGCCTTGAAGCTTTCCCTTGAGCTGGGAAAGGGAAAGCAGTTCCTCCTCCTGGCCCAAGTGAGAGGAGGAGGAAGTAAACCCTAGCATGCGGAAAGGACAAAGCCCTGTGTCCCTGCACACTGCCCTGCCGTGGTGGTGGTTGTTGGGTAGGGATTTGCTGGGGAGGCCCCATGCCCAGAGGGAGGTGTGTGGGGTGTGAGGAAGAGGAGGGAGGTCAGGTGTGGGGGGGATGGCTCTGCTGAGCCAGCAGCCTCCTGCTTGTGCATGGCAAGCTGGCTGTTCATGTGCGGGCTGGGTGCTAAAAATATCTGTGCCTTCTGGCAGCCATATGTGGGCTTGGTGCCAGGTGCTGCCTGCGCCCTCTTGCTGTGCCTGACACCCTGTCACCCAGCCCTGCAATCTCTTCATCTTCCGGTCACCATCGCCAGAAGCATCTGGGAGGGGAGGGCTCTAGCATCCCTACCCCTCCACTATCCCTGCTGTCCTGTGCAGTGAAATGCCTCCACGGGGGCAGCTAGATACAAGGGAGTATATTTGAAGCGCAGGGCCTTGGGGGTCTTTCCCTGACAGTGCTTCCCTTGGGCAGGTGGTGGAGAAGACCAACCCCACGGAGCCAGTTGGCGTGGTGTGCCGAGTGGATGGTGTCTACCAGGTGGTGGAGTACAGTGAGATCTCCCTCGCTACTGCCCAGAAACGGGGCCCAGATGGGCGGCTGCTCTTCAACGCGGGCAACATCGCCAATCACTACTTCACTACCGCCTTCTTGAAAGATGTAGTCAAGTAAGGGCCTGCCGGGGTGCTGCTGGTTTGCCGGAGGAGGAGCACCGGTGCTGAGTGGAGCCGGCTGCCTGCACCTTGCTTTCTGCTGGTTGAGCTCCAGCTATTTGCAGACATGCTGGGATGAGGCCCACAGGGTCTGGTCCTTGGCCCCTGTATGCAACCCTGACTCCTGCGTCTCTGCATGGTCCCTTACTTGAGATAAGGTTTCCCCTGGCCATTGCTGATGGCTGGTGCCAGAGCCCGGGCGTGTGGGGCTGTCCTCTCCTGGCTGCTGTGGGGATGAGCAGCCCATGGCTGGGGGTTAGGGCAGAGCGTCTGTCCTGCCGCAGTAGTGTCTGAGCTGGGGGGCTGGAGATGTGCTTTGCTCGGGCAAGTGACAGCTCAATCTTGGCCCATTGCAGCACTTACGAACCGCATCTGCAGCACCATGTAGCCGAGAAGAAGATTCCCCACGTGGATATTGCTACAGGGCAGCTGATCCAACCTGAGAAGCCCAATGGGATCAAGATGGAAAAGTTCGTCTTTGACATCTTCCAGTTTTCCAAGTACGCCCTTTTTTCTCTGTAGGGAACAGGCTGCTGGCTGTCCCTCAGGCAGCTCTGAGAGCCTCTGGGGGGGTACCACGACTGTGCCCACTGGTGATGCCCCAGGGTCAGGACAGGATGCCAGCTCCTGTGCTGCTCAGCAGCAGTGGATGTTGTGCCCTGCGATGAGCAGGGATATGAGCAGCAGGAGGCACAGGCGCTGTGTGCCTCTTGCTTGGCTGAGCCCTGCACCTGGGCCAGAGGAGCATCTGCTGACCCTACAGCCCAGGTCCTCCCCTCCCTCTGCGGCTGTGAGGACGGCCCATGGGTGTGCACTGGGGGGGTCCATGGCCCTGGCTTAGCCACCGTGGCAGGGGAGAAGCCAAAGTGACATGGAGCAGCCATGTTTCCCAAACCTGACTCTTCCACTCCCTGTTCTCCCTTCCCAAGGAAGTTTGTGGTATATGAGGTGCTACGTGAGGATGAGTTTTCTCCCCTGAAGAACGCAGACAGCCAGAATGGCAAGGACAACCCTACTACAGCCCGACACGCCTTGATGTCCCTGCATCACTGCTGGGTTCTCAATGCTGGGGGGCACTTCGTGGATGAAAACGGCACACGCATCCCTGCCATCCCTCGGTGAGTTGCTGCTCCTGGTGCTCCTGCATCCTTTTTGGGCTGGGTATAAAGCACCGGGCAGTCCCCAGCCCTTCTCCTTTTCAGCACTCCTGAAACCAGCATTGCTGGAGCAACCAGCCATGGGTCCCTTCTCCCAGATGGTCCATAGGGCAGAACTGGGTGCGGGCTGGACGGTGGCTGTAGGAGGGGTGCTCGTGCAGTCAGCAGGAGCTTTCCTTCTTGATTCAACACCTGTGAACCGAATCCTGCCAGTCCCCATTGCACAGCCAAGGTTGCCAGTGCAGGGAGAAGGTGGCTCCCTGAAGCCCAAGCATGCCAGCAGATCTGTGTAGTAGCCAGGCTGGGGTCATGGTGTCCCTCGACTGACAGACCTCCCACTGCCCGTGTTTGGAGAACAGCAAACCCCAGACTTCTGCCCAGTATTTTCCCACCCTTGCTAACCCTTGTTTATTCCCACGTAGTGTCACAAACGGAAGGTCAGATGGCACCCCAGCAGATGTCAATGACAAGTAATTATACCGTGCAGCATGCATGGTGGCGGGGCTGTGCTTAGGTACTAATGGGCTGTAGGCGTAGCAGCGTGCCAGGCTGCAGTCGCTGCGATGGGTGCGTGCTGGTAAGCAGGCGCCTGTAGTGACTAACCGGGCCAGGGGGCTCGGGGCCGCATGCTGGGAGCGGGGCATGTCTTGCTACAGGACCCTGCGGATGCCACTTCTCATGGTGGAGGTCGTTTGGCAGCGTCTGCTCTCTCCTTGGACTCCTTTCCGCAGAGAAACTGGTGGGGATAATTGGAAGGGACTTGTGCCATTGGTACAGATGCCGGGCGGCTGGCAGCCTGCTACTGACTGCGCGAAGCCCCCAGAGGTCACTCTGCAGGTGGGATGCTGTTGGGAAACACGCTGGCCTGTCCCTTCTGTGACACTCTCCTGTTTTTCACACCATGGCATAGCACAGCCGGGACTGATCTCGGCCGGTCTTGTAGCTGGAGACAGCTGCTGTCTCCCGGTGTTCACCAGGCATCCAGGCAGATTGAAACAAGATTAAAAATGTTAAGTACACATCAAGCAGGCTTTGATGTAACATGCAAATCTCAGCGTAGGCGGACAGCTGTGCTTTGTGTGACTTCAGCTCTTGAGTTTTGAAGATCCAGACCATGATGCCAGGGAAAGACCCTGGCTCAGGGCTTAAAAGTTTACAGAAGTAAACAGGAAAGTTGACAGAAGTGCTAAAAGCAACTTCTGTAATAGCAGTGTGTTCTTCTGTAGGCACAGGGCATGTCTGTGCGGCTGGGACCTAGAGCTGGTGAGTGTAAATGACTTGCAGACTAAGCAACCTTGTTACCTCCCCGCCTTCAGGAGAAGCCTTCAGTAGCTTCTGGTGCTTTCTGGTGGGATACACCTGGGGTCTCTGTTTTTAATTCAAGACCCCAAGTGCTTATAAGTAGGCCATAACGCTAGTTATCATGTAGGATAAAGGATGCACTTTATCCTACATTTATCCTTCATTGCCAGTTAATGGCAATGCTTGGTTTGGGTTTTTTGTTTGTTTNGTTAATGTCAATTGTTGGTTTTGGTTTTTTTTTTTGTTTTTTTTTTTTTTTTGTTGTTGTTGTTTGTGGTTTTTTTGTTTTTTTTAAAAAATTATCTTGAAATTAATCCAACTCTTAAGGCAAACAAGTACAAGGGCTGGGCCAGGATGGGTGAGTTTTATGTACTCACAGCTGGGACAGGACGGGGCTGAGCAGGGATGAGCTTCGACCTGGGTGAAGGAAGCGTTGTCTCAGATGGTGTCCTGTGATGCCTGTCTGGCTGCGGTGGCAAGCGGGTGTGAAGGGGCTCCCTGGGATGCTGCCATGGTTCCATGTCAGCTTTGCATGGCTACTTTTGCCAGGCTTACACACAAGCTGGATCCAGGGAGCATCCAGGGGGGTCCTACAAATGCTGGTGGCAGCAGGAGCAGGGTCAGGGTCCCTAGCGGCGTCAGTGCCGCTGTGGCTGTTCTCAGGACCAGGCTGTGGTGGCCAGCGCTGGTGTGGGTCTGCCCTTGTCTTCACTAGCTGAGGTTTGCATGCAGGACAGAGGAGCTTAGACAGCTGATCTAAGGCAAAGGCAGGAGGAGCAGGTAGTGCTACAGGGAGTATTGCTGAGTGAGCAGACAGGCTTACCCTGTGTCCTCAGGTTGTGCTTTAGACAAGGAGTGTGTTTAAAAAAAGACATGTTGTGACCAGCCAAACAGGATGGTGCTGTGAGTGCAGGAGGAGGAAGGGGTGACAAGCTTGCATGCAGCATCAAATATAGTGGGACTGTGGTCCAGGCTGGGGATGTATGCGCTGCTGTAGTTGCATACATGGAAAGGCACATAGATCCTCATTAAAACTGCATCTAAAGCTTTCTTCCCTTTCAGTCACTGCTCGTATCTTTAGCTCACACCTCTGTGGAGAGCATGCAAGGCTTGACTAACCCAGGGCAGCTCTGTGCTGGCGGGGTCTGCGTGGGTTGGCAGCCACCGGTGCCCCTGACAACCACTGACCCCCTGCACTGGCTTCTGTGAGATCTCTGGCCCCCATCCGCGGCCCCTGGTGGGATGTGGCTAACCCTCCTGACTTCATTTTTCTCTGTAGCTTGAAGGATGCAAACGACCTGCCAATCCAGTGTGAAATTTCTCCCCTTGTCTCCTACGGAGGAGAAGTGAGTACTGACTCTCTGGAGCTCGGTCGCCCTTGCAGGTTAACTAGACAGGTGGGAGGCTGGCGGGGGTAAGCCACAAAAGCATGATTTGGATTCACTGTGGAGCTTTTTGAGGCACTGTCCCCCACGCTGCTAGCACAGGAGGGGACCAGAGCCACCTGCGAGCAGCTCAGCAGGTCAATAGAGCAGATGTTGCGTGGTGCATTCCTAATGAGCTGCTTCATCCTCCCTTAGGGTCTGGAAAAGTACGTGAAGGACCGAGAGTTCCGTGCACCTTTGATTATTGACGAGGATGGGATCCACGAGCTGGTGAAGAACGGGATGTAGCAGCAGCATGGTGCCCAAGCTGGGCTGCCCCATGCCGCCTGGCGGGCTGGGAATTCAGACACATGAAAGTTTATAGCTGTAACTGGGAGGGGCTAATCCTGCTTGCTCTGGCCCTGTGCAGAGGAGGATGTAACCCACTCGGTTCTTGGCATGTTGTACACTTCTATTTATATTTTAATTTAAAAATCAAACACCTTATGGATTCCCCTGCCATGAAGCACAGCTATGGTGCTGCTCTTTGCATTCCAGGCTGTGGGCATTTATTTTTAAACATGTATATAGTAATAGTCATTGTACATGCAGAGGATTTTTATGGTACTGGGTTGGGCTTAATCTTGAATTTTTATTTTTCTCAAATCTACATGAATTTTTTTTTTTTTAATAGTGTCCTTGTCATTGCCCATATCCTCCCTTTTGGTCATCCTTTGTATGTTGCACAACTGGAAGCACCCGATTAAACTCTGAGTCCCTCCTGTGTGTCATCTGGTGTTGTTTTAGTGATGGTGGCTTTCTGCAGAGGTCTCATAGAGCAGAGGTCTGACTGAGTGACACCAAGTGCCCCACTACCCATCCCAGCGGCAGGAGCTGCTGCCTGGGGGGGTTGCAGGCAGGTCCTCTGGCCCGCAGTGCTCGTTTGCAACATTTCTGGAGGAAGTGAAGGGCTGCCCTTTCCTCTTGGATTTCCACAAGTGGCAGCAAGTCTTGAGCAGGTACGAATGGGTGGGTGTGTGATGCCAATGGAGCACTCAGGGTGAGAGCAGCCTGGCATGGTACCCTCCAGCAGCATCCCGTGCCCTCCGCTTTTCCAGGGAGGGCTCTTCAGCTCCTGCCAGAGCCCACTGCCCTGAAGGGTGGTGTCCCTATGCCCCTGGGCAGAGCGGCTCTGTTGCCTCCTCTCCTTTTTGGGAGGGGACATGGTGCGTGGCTGGCTCCTCTGCTGCTCCCAAGTCCTGCTGCAGCTCCTGGGGCAGGGTGGCACAGCTGCCCACTGCCCTGCAGCCCCCTGGGGAGGGATTTTCCCTTATGGGGCTAGGAAAGGGGCTCAAACTGCTTCCCCAGGGGAAGTCACCAAGTACCCCAAGTGCCAACGTGGCTGTTGGGCACCCCAGGCTCAGCCCTGCACTCGGCTCACTGTGCAGCGTGCCTGGGAAGCTGGGTCCACGCAGGGGGTCCTGGCTGGTGCTGTGGCTGCTGGTGGGTTGCCACGGGCCAGCTGGGCTGTGTGTGGCTGAGGCAGGCTGGAGGCCACAGGTCTCAGGGGAGACAGCCTGGGATGGGGGCCAGAGTGGATGCAAGGAGCTGGTGCAGTGTGCTGTGGGGGGTCTGTACCACCGCCTCCCTCTGCTTGCTGGCTCTGCCGGGCCCTGGGAGCAACAGCCGTGGGGAAGGGACATCTGTGCTCCATGGAGAGCAGGCAGGCACCCCTGAAGCTGCTCGTCCTTGGCATGGGGCAGGCAGCAGTGGTGAGGGACTGCACAGTGAGCCCAGGGGCATAGTCTCTCCGGCTGGTGCGCTGGGAGTGGTGGAGGGGAGTAGTTTGTTTTGGCTTTTTGGCTCTGTTTGCACACCAACACCTTTGCACTGGGTCGTGGGATAGAGAGACACTGGCGCTGGCTGCCGCCAAGTTATTTGAGAGCCAATTCCAGGTAGCAGGAGCTGAGCGGGGCAGAGAGGAGCGGCCTGGCATGCACGTAGGGCAGCCTGTGTGGGGGTGAGGGTACCCCCCCTGCCAGCTGATCCAGAGCCTTGCAGCAGGGCTAACCTGCTCCCTGCAGGCACGCTGCTCCCTGTGCCCATGGCTGGGCTGGTGCCGCAGCCCCTGCCTGGTGGCAGTGGCGAGGGTCCCCTGTCCCGTCCCTGGCACCCTGCCTGGGAACTGAGTTGGTTTGTCTGGAGAACAGGCAGGCTGGAAGTCAGGTGAGGAGGGTGGTTTGGGAGCATGTCCACAACAGCCCTGGGGCAGGTGCCTCCTCTAGCACGGGGTGCCCTGTGGGGCAACAGCACTTTCTGGGGGCTGCTGGACTGCTGCCAGGGATGCTGCTTCCCTCCCCAGGGCAGCGTGGGTGCTGGCCCACATACATAAAATACAGCCAAAATGCCAGTCTGAAAGAATATTGAATTTATTATTTATATTTTTTTAAATTGTATTTTTAGCTATTGCCCCAAAATTAACGTGACCTGATTATTATTATTTTTCTCCCTGATGCATTGTGTAGCCGGTGGCCATGGTGCCAAGCTAGTGCCTGGAAATGATTTAAAACCATGAGCCCAGCATGCAGCTCAGGGAGCCGCAGTGCTTCTTCCACGCCACATGCCAGGGTAGGTTGTCTCTCTGGCAGCCGGTGTCCTGGCCACGCGTGCCTGCGCAGCAGCGCGGTATGCTTTGCACCAGGGGTACAGAGCCGGGCAGCCCATGTGGGACCCTCTGGGCTAGCGATGGGACCTTGTGGAGCTCCTCCATCACCCGCATTTTGGGGGTGTGCCATCTGGCCCTTGCACCCCACAGTGCAGGAGGAGGGTCCCGGCCGTGCGTGCCATCCCGCAGCCGTGAGGGCAAGCGCTAGAAAGCAAAATGCCGCCTGTTGCTTTAAGTTCCCTTACTGGTTACAGGGATTTTTTTTTTCTTTTATTTTTTTTTCTTTCACGCTATGAATGGGTTTTGCTGTAAATTATAGCTTTGCACACATTTCCTCGGGCCGAGGAAAATAACCTCAGCTGAAAAGCCAGCCTGGATTGGTGACTGGCTCCCCCTCTCTGCTCCCTAATTGAAACCAAATGTGCAAGATGTAGGATTGTGGGATTTCTGGCTGGCTCCCAGGAATCCGCAGAATGCAAACGCGCTCCCAGAGGCATCTTGCATCAGCCCGGGGAAGTTCGCTCCTCGCCTGGCTCCCTGGGCCCAGGCAAGGGACAAGGATCTCACCTGCCCGCTGCCACCTCCCCGCTCCGGTGAGTTGCTCTCGGGTGTGTGGGGATCCCCCCCCAGGCTTGGGATTTTGGGGGGGATGCAGGGTCTGCCGTGCTCCACAGCAGAGCCAGAGCAGAGGGACCAGCGTGCGGGTCTGCCCGGGAAGGGACTGGGGCAGCAGCAGGGCAGTGTCCCCAGCCGGGGAGGTGACATTTGGCCCCTTCTGTCCATTTTCCCCCACACCGCCAGTGTTTCCCCCCCATGCCTTGTGCCAAGCCAGTGTTTCCTGGTGTCCCTCCTCAGCTCCCGCCTGTGTGTCTGTTGACAGAGCCAGTGGTGGTGCTGGCCAGTCAGAGAGTCCCTGCTGTCCCTAGGGTCCTCTAGCCATGCACCAGGTCAGGCTAGGGAGGGGACACAGGGCCACTGGTCTGGTGCTCCTGAGCCTCCTGACCCCCCATCTTGGTGCTGGGGACCTGCTGGTGGCATCCCAGCCGTGGCGGGGCAATGCCGTGCCCTGTGGCAGGGTAACGCTGTGCACTACGGCAGGGAGGGGGGCAGCAACTTTTCAGCTGGCGGGGAGGGTTTGCTGGCTGCAGCACCCACAGGACCACGTCCCCAGGTCCCACGGCTGTGGGCTGTGCTGCTGGCAGGTCTCTCCAGAGGCAGCTGGCAGTCGAGAGGACCTGCTGTCTGCTCCTCACACCCTGTACGGCTGCGATGCCCCCGGCTGAGCTGGCAAGCCCGCATCTGGGGAGGCGCTTGCTGTTGCAGAAAATGGGGCTGCATCCAGCCTAGAGAAGGTCTAAAATGGCATTTTTGGAGGGGAGGAGGACTACGGGTTCCGGCATGCTGCACTGCCTTCCCGCCGTGGCTGCGCCAGTGGCACAGCATGCTGGGGGCTGTAGTGCCAGCTGGGGAGGGGGTCCCAAACCCCCTTACCAAAACACTGCATGCCTTGGGTCGTGGTCCAGGATCACAGGGAGACTCTCACTGCTTGGGGATGTTCCCTCCTGCATGGTCTCAGAGTGTCCCACCCACCCGCCATCCCAGCAGGAGGGGAGCCCCTGGCTCCGTGCGAGGATGGGGGCTCTGCAATGGGAACCCTGGGAGACCCAGGACCTGGTGTGCACAGGGGTGTGGGATGCTGCCATCCAGCCCCCTCCCCACGGACGATGCTCCTCCGGTGCCATCGAGGATGGTGGAGCCCACCTGGGAAGTGAGTTGGGGACTTCACCAACTGGCATGGGCTGTGGGCGAAAGGGACCGTAGCTTAGGTGGGGTTTGTCTCTAAACAAATGTGGATTTAATTTTTTCTCCCACTAATTTTCCCTGGTGATTTCAGCAGAATAAGAAGGGTGGAAAATAAAAAGAGAAAAAAAAAAAAAGCAGTGGCTGAGGGAAGCTCCCAAGCCCAGGCAATGCCAGGGAGGAGCTCCAAAAACTCTCTGCACTAAAAATTTCCAGTGATTGAAAATTTTCAGCAAACATTTTTAGACAAAATGTTGCAAAGCCATCCCTTTTGCAAGGCTGGTGGAATAAAAATTATTTCCAGCTGGGTTGCCAATACTGCTCAGCCAGTTTGACCGCACATCCCTTAGCCCCCCGCCTCGCTGCCTAAGTCACTGTCTTCCTGCTGTCCCCCAGCCCTGCTCCCCTAAGGAGCAATGAGGACTTCACAATGGCTGTGTGGGGATAATTTCCCTGTATTGGACTAAATGTAAATGCATTCCCTGCGGGACATTATGGCATCTGGTATCCTGATGCTTAAAGAGTTTACTCAGCCTGAAAGAATAGTGGGAAAAAATAGCCCTGTATGTTTTTTGGAATGCAGAAGGAAATTGAGATTTTAATGTTTGGCCATCATCAAACACAGGAACTTCATGCGTGCCTCTCAGTGATGCAGTTGAAATTCCCAGTTGCAGCTGAGTTAGTTGCAACTAACTAAACTTCCCCAGCCAGAAACAGAAAAGTAAGTGACTACATGTGTGATTTAAAAAAAAATATAGAGAAACAGGGGAAAAAAATCACCCTAAGTTCAGGTGTTTATTTGTAACTCCTGCAGAGCTCGTAGTGTTTAGCAGAGACCCCCGGGGAACCCAGCAACACACCGCTGGGTGCAGAGAGCCTCTAGCAGAGTGTGGGTGGCTTTGCAGTCCCCTTGGGTGCTGGCATGGTCACAGCAAGCCTGCCTCATTCCTGCCATGACAAACCCCGGTTTTGCCAGCGAGCAGGGCTGTATCCAGCACCTCCCAGCTGGACTCTGCAGGATGGGGACATCCACCACGTGGCAGCTGTATCAGGGTGAGTTTGGGCTTTCTCTTGGTGGTGGGGACAAGGCTGCGGGTCCCTACATGCAGTCGCTGGTGTTGAGGCAGCTCAGGGACCTGCCAGCCCACCCTGAACATCCCTTGTACTCAGCTGGGATTTACCCCTGCACTCATGTGCAGCCAGGTCCCAGATGGCCAGGAGCTATGGTCCCTTTAACCCCCAGGTTAGTAAGTTGTTCCCACAAAGGTTAATATATATATATAAACTAAATTAAAATGGCCTTTTTTAATAAAAAAAAAGTGCACTAATCTCCATCTAGTGCTTGTGTGAAGGGCTGTGCCAGGAGGTCAAATGTCCCCTTGGCAAATAAGGGGAGGGGAAGCTCAGGGAGCCTGGGGCAGGGCTGGTGACATTTAGGGGCGTCCCTAGCACAGTGCCATGCCCTGTGGTGGTCCCCCAGAGGTGGGCGGGCGCAGCAGGAGCTGCTCAGGCACCAAGGGTTCCTGGCAGCTGCCGGCTACCCAGAGCCAGGGCGATGGCTGCTGCCCTGCGAAGTGGCGAAGTGGTGTGGCTGCGAAGTGACTCAGAGGGCAGGCATGTCCCAGGGCTGGGGCCAAGAGGGATCCCCTTGTGCCACGGACTGCACCCTGCTCTGAGGAGCCCCACCAGCACCGGTCAGCCCAAGCCCATTGCCAGGACCCCCAGGTCCTCTTCAGCCCCATCTGATGCCCCCCTAGAGGCAGATGGTGCAAGCTGGCTCCCGTGCCCCTCTGTCACACCCTTCTGTGTCACCCATGTCATAGAACCAGAATGGTTTGGGTTGGAAGGGATCTTAAAGATCATCTTGTTCCAAACCCCCTGCCATGGGCAGGGACACCTCCCACTAGACCAGGTTGCTCAAAGCCTTATCCAGCCTGGTCTTGAACACCTCCAGGGATGGAGCATCCACAGCTTCCCTGGGCAACCTGTTCCAGTAGCTCACCACCCTCACAGTAAAGAATGTCTTGCTAATATCTAATCTAAATCTACCCTCTTCCAGTTTAAAACTGTTACCCCTCATCCTACCGCTCCACTCCCTGATAAACAGTCCCTCCCCACCTTTTCTGTAGGCCCCCTTTATGTACTGGAAGGCTGCTATAAGGTCTCCCCAGAGCCTTCTCTTCTCCAGGCTGAAGAACCCCAACTCTCTCAGCCTGCCAAGACATCCCCAAGATCCCCAAGATCTGCTATAGAGAACTGTCACAAATATGCTGTAAATCTCGGCTGATTATCTGATATTATCCAGAAGGCAGGGAAACCACGTGTTGCAATGTTCTATTATTTTGTTATATGACGGCGTTGTGCAATGCCTCACTTCCAAAGTCATCCAAGGGCGGGTGGCACAGCCGGAGCCTTTCACCCCATCAGTGGAGCTGAACGGCGCCAGCCCTGAGCAGAGCCCTGGGAGGATCGTGTGGGTCCCGTGGCCATTTCATGTGGCTGGCTCCAGGGACGTGTCAGGGCCACGTTACCTGCCCATGCCGGCGGTTGCATCGGCATGGCACTGTGATGTTGTGGCTCCTGGGGAGTGGTGGTGGAGGGGATGGGACACCAGGACCCCTTTGACAACCATCACAGATGTGAGGCTTGGGGTTCTGCTCCTTCTCTGATGCTGAGGTGGGGACACAGGTCTCTTGCAGGGGAAGCCCCCCCATCCTTGGCTGGCTGCCCCAAGTAGGACTGGCATTTCTGCATTGCTGAGCTGCCTCAGCATGATGAGTCCTGGCTCTGTCTCTGCAGGACTGCCAACATGCTGTCTGCCTTCAGACCAGCCCTGCTGCTGCTGCTGTTGCTGGAAGTCCCGTGGGCTGCGAGAGCCCAGGTCAACCCAGGTAAGTGAGATGGGGACCAGAGGGCTGCAAGAGCCATGAGGTGTGTTTCCCTGGGCTGTGGTCCTGCCAGGGCGTCTGAGCCTGGGCCCACATCATCTCCACCATCTCCAGGGCTTTCCCAGCCCTGGGAGCAATGTGTGATGGCATCACAAGCCTTCGCCTGCCTGGGCACTCTTCTGTCCTGCATGTGACTTGGCCACTGCCAGTGACCCATAAAGCATCCTCTGTGTGCCACAGATGTCTCTCCTGGCACCGGTGGGCTGGTGGGACACTGGGATATGGGCAAAGTGCTGCAGATGGACCCCTGGGCTCTGAGTGGGGCCCTTCTCCATGGGGACTCATGAAGCCGGCTGAGTTTTGAGGCTGTGGCGTGCAGAAGGCAAGGTGTCGGGGTATTGTTTGCTGCCACTGGGACATGTTTTCTTTGGCGTTTTGCAGCAAACCAAGGTTGGCTTTAGTAAAGCAGCTTGACTAGGTGCTGCCAGAAACCACAACACTGTAACAAACGTCAGCTAGAGAAGTCTGTTTAAATGCTTGTTTCCACAGGGTTCAGCCCCTTCCTGCATTGCAGGGATGGACACAGAGCCCAGGCTCCTTCAGCACATCAGGGTTTCCCGGTGGCATCCCTGTAACAAGTCCCTTCAAAGGCTTCTTCCAACCGTGGGAAGAGTTTGCTGGGTCTTCCGTGGAGAAGGTGCTTAGGGAAGAAATCCTGTTTCTTCTGCTGCCATCCAGGACTGGCAGTGTTGGCTTTGAGTGGCCAAGATGGTAATTACCTAGGGCAAAGGAGCTGGGCTGGCTCCATGTTCAGGAAGAGTTAAATGGGAATTAGTGGGAGCTGCACTCTGCAAAGCATCACAAGTGGGAGAGCTGGCGAAAAGAAGAGATGCTTGCTCCCCACTGTGCTGAAGATGCACCCATCCTTCTGTCGGATGCAGAAGATGGTCCCTGTCATGTGGGAACCGAGGGATGGGAGCCAGCTGCTGGGCAGCACCTCATGCTGGGATGCAGGCTCCTTGCCATTGCAACACAGGGTGAGCTGGAGGCCATGGGGCAGGAGGCGGCCCTGCCACTTCATGCTCACCTGGGCCCTGCTGCCTCAGTGTGGGCATTCGCTCTGGGCGGTGTGCGGAGGGAGCGCTGTGGGCTGGAGCCGGCAGCCAGACAGTAAACAAGGCCAAACAAGCCAGCTTTTCAGCAGCCCTTTTGGCAGCCAGGCATGAAAAAATAATTCCTGGGAAGTGGTGTGGATGCGGTGCTGGGGGAGCTGGCTGCCACTCAGGGACGCAGCCCACATGCCACCACGGGTACTTTTCCACTCACCACCAGGACAGGAGAAGGGCTGGCAATTGGAGCCACAGGGTGAGCCGGGAGGGTGAGCGCCTGCCTTTGTCACTTGTTTCCCCTGGCAGGTTGCGGGGGGGCAGTGGGATGGCATGGCCCAGAACAGGTTGCTGTGGGTGGGTTTTTTTTGATGAATGGTCTCTGGAGTCCCCCCAGAACGAGGAGTATGGGGACAGCAGTGCCAGCCCATGGTCTCCCCCTCCACCACAGCCGAAATATTTGCCGAAGGGATCTCCGTGGACAGGGACTGGGTATCTCCAGCAGTCCTCGGAGCACTGTCTCCCCTTACTGCCAGCTTTGCTTCCAGCTGGGCTGGCATCTGCTTCTGGCCAGTGGCTCCATTTGCCCGGACAGGTGACTGCCTGTGCAGGACCATCCCATTGTGCTTCGTCCCTGCTCTGTAAGCCGGAGGGATCGAGAATGCTGTGATGCCTGAACTGCCCAGGCTGCAGTGCCCATGGCTCTGTGGATGTGCCCCAGCCCCGGCAGTGCCGTGCCATATTTCAGCCCATAAGTCAGACGGGGAGAGGAGGAGAGGAGGGATGCCTGCTTAGCGCCCTGTTGGTCTCGTTGCAGCGGTGTGCCGGTACCCCTTGGGAATGTCGGGCGGGCACATTCCTGATGAGGACATCTCAGCCTCCAGCCAGTGGTCTGAGTCCACAGCTGCCAAGTACGGACGGTGAGTGTGGGGACAGGTGGCAGGGTAGGCACAGGGACACTCGTGCGACAGCCACAGCAGGGTCTGGGCTGCCACAGAGAGGCAGAAGCAGGGCACGGGGCCAGCTTCGGCCACCTGCAAATGTCTCCTCCACTCTGGTTTCACAGGTTGGACTCGGAGGATGGCGATGGTGCCTGGTGCCCCGAGATCCCAGTGGAGCCCAACGACCTGAAGGAGTTTCTGCAGATTGACCTGCGTGCACTCCACTTCATCACGCTGGTGGGCACCCAGGGGCGCCACGCTGGGGGCCATGGCAACGAGTTTGCCCCCATGTATAAGATCAACTACAGCCGGGATGGCACCCGATGGATCTCCTGGAGGAATCGGCATGGGAAGCAGGTGAGGAGGCGGGTGGGGGCTGCACTGGGTGGTGGGTGAGGGGCTATGCCTACCCGTCCCCACCGTGCTGCTCTCTCCCCAGGTGCTGGATGGAAACACCAACCCTTACGACATCGTCCTCAAGGACCTGGAGCCACCCCTCATCGCCCGCTTCGTCCGCTTCATCCCTGTCACTGACCATTCTATGAACGTCTGCCTGCGTGTGGAACTGTACGGCTGCGTCTGGCTGGGTGGGTGCTGCGATCGTGTGCCCTTCCCCCTGACCCCAGACCTTGGCTGGGGGGCTGTCTGTCCCACTGGGGGCTGGCTGTCCCACCGGCGGCTGGCCCCGGGGCACACCAGCAGTGGGGTGGTCCAGCATGGGCGGCTGCTCACCCTCCTCTCCCCATAGATGGGTTGGTGTCGTACAGTGCGCCGGCCGGGCAGCAACTTGTCCTCCCCGGGGGCACCATCATCTACCTGAACGACTCAGTGTATGACGGGGCATTCGGGTACAGGTGAGGACCTGGTGGGCTTGTGCATATCGTGGCTGCTGCGCTGGGCAGGAGAGGAAGGGGGTGTGTGTGTTTGCTTCCCTGTGTTTGCTTTTGCTGATACTCAGCAGAGGAAATACTTGGGGTGTCCCTGAAGCAGGGTACATGGCCAGCTCTGGGAGGCTGCATGTCATGATGTGGACAATGTGAAGGGCAAAGCACCCCCAGCCCTTCTTTTGGATTTACACTAACTGCACTGTACTTCAGCATTCCACAGCCTTTTCCAGAAAGAACAAGAAGAACAAAAACCCATCCTGAATTTCCTAGGGACTGCGAGGAGCTGCTGCGGGGGTGGGGTGTGCTGGGTGGTGGCAGGTTCGTAGGGTTGGCAAAAGTCATGTTCCCTTTCCCCCCTTGCATATGCCAGCATGACGGAGGGCCTGGGCCAGCTGACGGATGGGGTGTCAGGGCTGGACGACTTCACGCAGACCCATGAGTACCATGTCTGGCCGGGCTACGACTACGTTGGCTGGCGCAATGAAAGCACCACCGGCGGCTACGTGGAGATCACCTTCGAGTTCGACCGCATCAGGAACTTCACTGCCATGAAGGTCTGCACACCACCTGCCCTGTCCCCCGTCCCCATCCCCCGCCATGGCCGCACTGACGGTCTGCCCCACAGGTCCACTGCAACAACATGTTCGCCAAAGGGGTGAAGATCTTCAAGGAGGTGCAGTGCTACTTCCGCGCTGATGACAGCGAGTGGGAGCCCAACGCTGTCTCCTCAGTGCTGGTGCTGGATGACGTGAACCCCAGCGCCCGCTTTGTCACCGTGCCCCTGCTCCACCGCATGGCCAGTGCCATCAAGTGCCAGTACTACTTTGCCGATGCCTGGATGATGTTCAGCGAAATAACCTTCCAGTCAGGTATCTGACTCCATGAGGCCTGCAGGGACCAGACCCTCCTGAAGGGGGGAAGGGGGGTTTGAAGGAGGGAGTGGAGCTGTGGGGCACCCACACCACCCACCCTGATGCTCTCCTCTTCTCCCTTGCCAGATGCAGCCATGTATAACAACTCGGTAGCCCCCCCTGAAGTGCCTGTGATCCCCACCACTTATGGTAAGGCATCAAAAAGTACATCACCCTGAGCTGGGTGGGGAGATGCTCTGGGGGGCTCTGTCCCATCCAATGGAGGAAAGGGTCAGGAGCTCTCCCCATGCCCCAGCATGACCGGCTCTTGCTGTTCCCTTCTCCTGCCAGACCCCACGCTCAAGGTAGATGACAGCAACACACGCATCCTGATCGGGTGTCTGGTGGCGATCATCTTCATCCTGGTGGCCATCATTGTCATCATACTGTGGCGGCAGTTCTGGCAAAAGATGCTGGAGAAGGTGGGCAAGTGTGGGTGGCTGTCGAGGTGCCCCAGGGCGGTAGTCTCATCCTGGTAGGTTCTTCTGGGAGCTCAGCACAGGCAAAGCAGACACTATGGTGGGGCTGATGCTCCCTTCACCTCCTCGGGAAGGCTGTAATTTGCACCCATCTCCCAAGCAAGGGGATTTAGCTGAGCAGGGTGGTGACTTCTTTGGGACCTGCCTGCTTGTCCATCTCTCTGTCCTAAAACTGGGCTGGGGATGAGGAGCCTGAAGGGGTCTCAGTGCAGCCCCCAGCTAATCGAGGGCAGTCACAGAGGTGATGGAGCCAAACTCTTCTCCATAGAGGCAGACAATAGAAGGAGAGGACATGAGGACAAATGTCTTCCCCAGGCGGGTGCTGAAGCCCTGGGACAGGGCACCAGAGAGGGGGGCTTGGGGCTGGGCACGGCCACGGTGCCATGGAGACCCCATCCTGCTGGTGCTGTGGGGATCCTCTGTCCCAGCTCTCTCCTCCCTTGCCCGCCCTCTCACAGGCTTCGCGGAGGATGCTGGATGATGAAATGACTGTCAGCCTCTCCCTGCCCAGCGAATCCAGCATGTTCAACCACAACCGCTCCTCCTCCTCCAGCGAGCAGGAGTCTAGCTCCACCTATGACCGCATATTCCCTCTCGGACCTGACTACCAGGAGCCCTCCCGCTTGATCCGCAAGCTGCCTGAGTTCACCCCAGGGGAGGAGGACATGGGTGAGAGCTGGGACACCCTGCATGCTTAGAGCCATCTACCACGCACCAAGCCTTCTGCAGGCCCTTCTCCCCAGCCCCTGCTTTTGGCCAATCTTCAAACATTTTGGCACAGAGGGATGGGGGGAGGTTGCACAAGCTCCTGTGTATCCTGCTCAGAGGTCACACAAAGCCTGTGGCCGAGAGCTGTCACTGGTGTTCACTGCCAGGCTGACCCGTGTCCCCACTACTGTCCTTGGGATGCTCTGGCATCTCTTCCTCCATGATCCGGAGATCGGGCACTGATCCCTGCTCATCTGGTGCTTGGGGCTGGGTTGGTGCATTTGTCAGTGATGGGGAAGCAGTGGAGCAGCCTGCAATGTCTGCAGGAGCCCAGCCATGCCGGGGCAACATGGGAGCTCTTGGGAAGGATGGGGACAGAGAAGCCAGTGGCTGGAATTTGAGCAGGTGCCGGGGAGCAGAGGGTGCAGGGCAGGACACCCATGGCAGGGCTGTCCCTGCTGTCCACACCTAGGCTGCAGCAGCCCTGTGAAGCCATCCCAGGCCACTGTCCCCGAGGGAGTCCCCCACTATGCGGAGGCCGACATCGTGAACCTGCAGGGTGTGACGGGTGGCAACACCTACTCAGTGCCGGCCCTCACCATGGACCTGCTCTCCGGCAAGGACGTGGCCATTGAGGAGTTCCCCAGGAAGCTGCTGACTTTCAAGGAGAAGCTGGGGGAAGGCCAGTTTGGGGAGGTGAGTGGGAGCTAGTCCTGCTCTGAGCAGGACTCGGGCAAGGCTTTTTTTTTCATCAGTCTGTTTTTTTCATCAGTCCTCCTGGTCAGGGGAAATGGGTTTGAAAGGAACAGTTGAATCTGTTCTGTCAACAAATGGCTACAGGACTGGTGCCACAGCCAGGGATTTGGCTATGTAGACCATGCGACTCACTTTGAGAAACCAGGTCTACCGGGGGCTGATGGGATCCACCTGTCCGAGAAGGGGAAGAGCATCTTTGATCTAATGCTTGCCAAGCTTGTGAAGAGGGCTTTAAACTAAAGTTACCAGGGGAGGGAAACCTCAATCCATCCCACTCCTATCAGTTCCATGCCAGTGCTAGCGATAGATGTCCAGGGCCTGGAGGAGGATCACAGGTCAGCAGAAGAGCACTTGGAGTGCAGCACAAAGGAACACTGGCCACTCCAGCCAGTAAGTCAGCTTCATCGGGGGCCCAACTTAAATGCCTCCATGCAAACGCATGTAGCATGGGGAACATACAAGAGGAGTTAGAGGTCTTATGATCTTATTGGCATCACGGAGACATGATGGGATGGCTCCTGTGACTGGAGTGTTGGAATGGAAGGATACAGGTTCTTTAGGAAGGACAGGCAGGGAAGACGAGGAGGGGGTGTCACCCTCTATGTCAATGACCAGCTGGAGTGCATGGAACTCTGCCTGGGGATGGATGAGGAGCCGACCGAGAGTTTACGGGTCAGGATTAAAGGAAGGGCAGGGACAGGTGACATTATAGTAGGGGTCTGCTACAGGCCGCCTGACCAGGAAGACCAAGTGGATGAAGCCCTCTATAGACAGATAGCAGCAGCCTCACGTTCACAAGCCCGCGTCCTCATGGGGACTTCAACCACCCTGATATCTGTTGGAGGGACAACACAGCAGGGAATAAGAAATCCAGGAGGTTCCTCCTCCAAGTGATAGAGG
>VYZM01022537.1:223074-279084 GCA_013398915.1 Dromas ardeola | reverse complement strand
CAAATCACTGAAAGGATCACTAGTATACAAGGCCATGGATCTTTTCTAGGATTTTCCACATCTAGAGGATGAATTATGTTGGAACTAAAATAATTTTATGCTGGGTTAATCTTCTGAAAGTCAGCCATGTGGTAAGGAAGCGTTGGAAGTTTATAAACAAGCAAAACTCACTCTAAAAGATGACAAATTATGGGATGAGTGCATTTTGCTTTTATAGACTACAGTAGTGAAATGAAAGGAGTTCAGATTGGGGAGTTGCCAGATGTAATTGTATATATCAATGGAGAAAGTGCTCACTTCCTTTGCTTCCTTGTAAATGCAGTGAGGGATAAAGAAGAGGCAGGAGAGAATAAAGAGAGGTCTTTTATCTGGACACCTGCCAACTGTGGAGGAAGCATAATACAGTGGAAAGGTATAAAAAATTGATTCACAGAAGGTATCGGTGAAGTGCCAGGTAGTAAGAAAGTGATATTGATCACTCGAGCTAAAAGCAGGAAAGACTTGGATATGGAAAGGAGATCTGTAAAAAATGTGAGAACATACCATCAACTACTTTTATGTATCTATTTCTGAAATGTTCACTGATATATAATCTATATAGTTGTTATAAAAATATGTTTTATGGCCAGTATGAGGATTCAGAATGTGTTCCATTATGATTCATATTAATACTGTCCTGGCACACAGTTCTCACAGTCAGATAACCGATCCCAGTCTGTAAACTAAGCTACCTAATTACTTTGGTTAAAGAAAAGGGGGGAATTGGCATATTTGTAAATGTTATCCGTCATACAGCTTAAAAGTCTTATCCTTGTATTCTTTCAGTCCACTGAATCAGTGTGAAGTCACCATATGAAAGGAAAGCTCCTTCCAAAATATATTAATACTTTATTCATGTTATCTTAATATTCCCATTTTTTTTCCTCCAGAAGGTATCAAAACACAGTAAAATGACAAGGCATTTATAGGCAGCCTTTCTGTTCCAGTTAAATCCTAAGTACTTCAATACGTCTGTAACATAAATCAGAACGCGGTACCCAGTATATGTCTTTGAGGAAATTATGGTTGCATCAAGTTTCGTTAGAGAGTGTGTGTGTATGTATGTGTGTGTGCCGGCACTCCTGGACATCCAAGACCTAGGTTGTTTTTTTTGCAAGGAAACCAGCCTGATGATACAACCAGCTTGTAGACAGTGTGGACAGTCACAGGACTGTAGAATAGTTCTGGTTGGAGCAGCCTTGGGAGGTCTCTAGTGCAACCTCCTGCTCAACAGAGGGTCAGCCACCAGGTCAGACCAGGTTGTTCCTGTCTGTGTTCACTCACTTCTTGGAAATCTCTGAAGACTGAACTTGCACAGTCTGGCTGGGCAACCTTCTCCAACGCTTGACTCTTCTCACAAGGAGAAACATTTTCCTTATATCCACTTTGAACTTCTTTTCTTTCAGCCCGTGTCTGTTGTGTCTCATTTTCTCACCACTGTAAAGGGCTTGTTGCCTCCTTAATGGATCGTGACTTTTTTGTGTACCAGCATGATAATGTAAGTTTGGCTGTAGTGTCAGAAAAAATGTCCTGTAGCATTTACAATAGTAAGAAGAATCAATTGAATTCCTTTACTGATAATTCTTTTTAATGTTTAAACATAAACTTGTTACATGGTTTATCAAAATATAATTAGTGGCCGCACACAGTCTTTCCAAGTGGGGCTGTCATATATCAGAGAGATAATGATACTTTGTTAGCTATTAATCCATATTTTTAATAAAAGAAGTCATGTACATTATGTTTGGATGCTGGTCATATTGTGAAATACTGAACTATCTCAATCTGTGTTACTTTTTCATTAAAATAAATCAAGCAAATGCAGAATTACTACTCAGCTACCATGACCCACTTTCTTATATTCATGCTGTGAAATTAATTGGGTGAAGTACTACCTCTTTTAGTTTACCTACTGTGGCCACTCTAATGTACAGGGTGGGGAAAGGCTGATGGGATAGGTTCTTTCATCTCTTCCTTTTAATTCTAGGACTTAAAAGGATATTTCAAGTGAAAGATGATCATACTCATAAGATTGAGGCTGTGTCTGTGAATGGAAAAGAAAATTTCTTTTTTTGTTTTTCTGCCATGTTGTCAGATGCTTGTACATTTGTTGCAAATTTTATTATAGTCATTTGAATGTCTTTTTTTAAAGTTAATCTCCAAAAAATTATTTAGGATTCCATGTAGCTATGCTTACTACATATTATGTTGCTACTGGTTCTATTTCTTGTGACAGTTTATGAATAGAGAAGGAAGTTGGATCTTCATATGAATATTTGTGCTACATATCTGCATTGTCTGTGTTCTTACTCTGTGCGTGTGGTGATTCAGACTCCAGCTTTATGTCTGTATAGTTAGGGGGCAATGAAAGACTGCTAGCAAAATCTGTATAAGAGATTAGCAAGAAAACAGCCAAGTTAGGGATGTATTCAGGTGTTCAAAATTACTGATGTGGATAAAGCACCTAGGAAAAATGATAAAATTGCTGGGATGCATAATTTGTGTTTCTCTCTACAAATGTGAGATGTATATATAAGATGTTACATTAGATTATTTGAAATGAACTGTCAAATGCAAGTTAGTTCAGCACTTTCTGGTTTTAATGACTTTTGAATAGCAAGCAGAGGAGAGTATAATAGCGGAATAAGGAAAACATTATAGAAAGTACTTCATGAATGACATCCAATGCCTGTTCGTATATATACAGAAATACCTATGATAACTAAGAACCTCAAGTGCTCAATGGGGTGAAAAAGGCAACGTATTTAATGCATTTTTGGAAGTACATTTACTTCCAACATTTACATTTACTAAAATTAAATCAAAAATTAGTACTTATATTAAAAGGGAAGTGGGATTTTTTTTGTTTTGTTTGTTTTGTTGTTTTTTGTGGGTTTTTTTTTTTTTTTTTTGAGAGAGCGTGTGTGTGTGTTGGTGGTTTTTTTACGTCATCTCACCAAACAGGGAAGGTGTATGTCATCCTGGACCAAGGATTATTTATATTGGTGGACTGGTATACCATGTAGTGTGCTAGTACTTGCGTTAACATATGGAAACAGTAGGGTGGATCATACAGGTCTAGAGCCTGACTGATCTCAGAGTGAAAAAGAGAACACTGCAGCTAAAAAGTACCCTTTCTCCTCATTGTTCTTGTGAAAGAGTTGAGAAGGGGAAGGAAAGAAAAAGAAAGGAACAAAGAAGGGGTTGGCAGTATAGAACTTTCCATCTTCCCATGAAGCAATTTAATACCTGCAGTACATCTAAGCTAATTAAATGGACTAATTTGCAAGGAAGAAAACACCCTTGCTTACTACCGAAGTACTTGCTTGCAGGTAGCAATTATTGGCTGAGTAGCCCCAGGTACCTTTATTCTAGTGTTTGAGTCAGTATCTGAGCAAGAGAATAGTAAAGATAATCTCCTTTTTTGTGCCATAGCACTTACTGTAAATAGGTACCAATAGAAAGTCTCATGGCTATCCAAGTTAAAGCCAAAGAGCACAAAATCAATTTTGAATTAGATCAATATTGTCAACATATTATGATGAAAGGCTTGATCATATTATATATAAGTATTTACATATACTTGAATTTTGCTGTGAAGTGATTCAAAATGGCTTTAATAACCACATATTGAAGCTGGTGTTAGTCACATTCTAAAGGTGTACGGATGGGATATGATTGGCATTGAACGTAACTCTTTTTAAGGAGTTGGCAGGGCATTAAGAGAAGGAAAATAAGTATGATCTGCATTGACACAACACATGGCTCTTCACAGAATAAGTGCCCCAAATCTTTAACACAATGATGGATTGCAGCTTGTGCCAGTCATTTTTAGGCTCATTACTTCTGATATGGAGATTTGCTTTATATGTAACTGATGGCTATAAAATGTTTTGGGTTTTTATGTGTGGGTTGGTTTGTTGTTTGGGGGTTTTTTTATGTTGGTTTTTTTTTTTCCCCCTCCATAATAGTTTTGAGAAAATACAAGCAATAAAATCTGATTGTTTGCATTTGAGCATTAGGTTTGTTCCATATCCCTGTGCGAGCAGTACCAACCCTCCTTCTGTCCAGAAGTTACTTATTTCAGCTGTTGTTTTTGTTGTAGAAGGCATCTGGACAACAGTGTAGAATGTCATATGATGACAATGAAGAGATTTGTGAGATTTGTACAAAAGAATGAAAAAAAGGGGAAGGGAAAGAGCTGAAAAATAAAGCCAGAATTCTAGCCTCCAAGCAGAGACAAGTCAGTCAGGAAATAGAAGGTAGAAATAAAAGGTTGCTCTTGAGAGAGAAGAGAGGCCACCATGTGTCTGGGTTGCTCAACATCTTCATTAGTACTGAAAAAGGGGGTGTGTACGAGTAGACAGAATTTACCCATGACACCAAGTTTTCACGATAATAAAAACAAAGACTGACTATGATGAACTGAAGAAAGATATTACCATATTAAGTGACTGCAGTAAAATAGCAAATGAATTGCAATCTAGATAAATTTGAAGTGATGCACATGGGAAATAAACAATTCTAACTTTACATATGTAATGATGGATTCCTAGCTGACTATTATCACATGGAAATGAGATCTTGGATTTATGATTCATAGTTCTGTGAAAATGTCAGTTCAGTGCTCAATAACAGTCAAAAGAAAAAAGGCAAATCAAATGTTAGGTGTTATTAGGAAAAACATACAGAATAAGGCAAATAATATTAATATGCATCTATAAAAATCTCTTGTGTACCAATGTTTTGAATACCATCTCAAGTTAGTTCTTGTCCTACCATCTCTAAAGCATGCAATGGAGCTGGAAAAACTCTGGAAAAAACAGTGGGTATGACGAAACAGAAAGACTGACCCATCATATTAGGACTCCAGCATCTTCAGTTCATTAGAGAGATGGGTAAAAGTAGATAGGATGGAGATTTAGAAACCATGATTGTAATGGATAGACTGAGTTTGGAATGGTTGCCCACTAGCTTTTCAGATTCAAGAACTGGAAATGTTCAGTAATATCTACAGGAGAAAAATTTGCGGAAAAAAATAACCAAAACAAACAAACAGAAAAGTCAGCTTGTTCTTCTTTTATGTAACATTTGGCTTAGACTTTAAAAAACACCAGTTTTATGATTGTAATGATTTTTGTTTTTTCTGATGCTAGGAAGTAATACATATAAAATTTGTCAAAGACTATGTATTTACAGTGATATCTCTAAAACACTGGTTCTTGAAATTTCCAAGTCTACCTTTGCTGGTAGCTAACTCATTACCTCAATTTTTCCCCCTCTTTCTCTGCCAAATTGAATGCGTAGAAAAACAAAATTCATTAAAACAATTATGAGAAACTACATGCTTAAATGTTAGCTTTTATCATAACCAAGGCACCAAAATAATTGTGTTGCTCTTCAGAAGCACAGCCTTCCTGAATATTTCAGAAAGCTGAGACTCACTTATGAGGTTATAAAAGTCTAGCCTTTCCAGGGCTCAGTCTACAGATTCTTTTGAGTTTTTCCCTTCCTTGCATTCATGTCACCCATTCCCGTACTAATTCTGTTTAGCATTTATATTAACACATGAACTTGCATTTGATTCTGTTCAGCTGAAGTCAGTAGATGTTTCACTTTTGACTTCAGTCAAAGCAGAAATGAGCCACAAGCAACAAACACAACAATACCTGCTTTTCAACTTGGGAATTGACCATTTTCTTTATCTACTGCATGGGGTGTAATTGCTAATGTGGCACCTGCAGGTCTGTAGTTTGCAACTTTATAGTTTAAGAAGTCTTCTGAGCTAGTAAAGACTGCTAAGAATGGAATAAAAAAGCCATTATAAAGCCAGTACATTTATTTCACATTTATATTTTTCCCTGGACAAAACATAGAAACAAAAAGCCCAACTTTCTAGTTAAACTGTCTCTTCTCTTCCACCATCACTGTTTTTGTGCTGAATTTGTTTTAAGCATAAATTATTTTATTGATTTTTTTTTAAAAAATAATAATTAAGCAATAACCTTTTTAGATACACCAAGAATGTGCCTTAGCAGTTTCATAGTGTGTATAGCCCATTGATAAGAAAATATATGTGTTGGAGTGTAGTGCAGTCCTTATGGGGAAAAAAATAGTGAGGTTGGAGCAGATGAACTAAAAAGTTGTTCATGAGATCACAGGATAACAGAAATCCTTTTTGTTTTCTTCGCGTTGCACATACTAAGACAAGCAGGAAAATATGTGCAATAGCATGAATTCATGTCTTTATTTCTATAAATCCCATATAGAGTTTATGACACCTGAAAGATACATAGTAAGGGCCCTTTTCATATCAAAGGAGTACATTCTAGCCGTACATGACTACACCGTTTTTGCTCAGCTGCATAGTGTAGCCCAGCAGCAGCATGTTTGGTTGGGATGCGCCTGAACAGTCCTTTACACAGTGTTATATAATATGGTGTATATTCTCTTGTAGCTATTTCATTCTTTTAAGGAAGGTAATAATGTATATCTTTTAATATTACTCTGTTCTTGGAAGATATTTGTGCATTGAATCCTCACTGGGTGGGCTGAAGCCACAATGGTTGTTCTACAGGTAGTACCTGCCCAGAGGAGATGCTCAAGCCAGTGGCCACAGTGCTTGCAGGGAGGCCGGGCAGACAGTGGGGGGCTCATACAGCTTGGGGGTACCAGTCTCTGTCTAGCAAATATTCTTTTATGAAATGAACCCAGGTCTTTTCGATCCGCACTGAGGAGTCTCCAGAAGTTGAACTGAACTGCACGGGCCTCCCAACTGGAAGCAGTTCTAGGCATTTTCGGAAGTGCAGTTCCAGACACCAGGGAAACTTCAAAGTCAAATACAGAAGGAGCTTCATTTTTTCCATTCTTGGAAGAAAAGACGATCAAATTTTCATCACCTTAGTTCTACTTACCATAGTATAGGTCCCTAAAATTTTTATTGGGCAGATACTTTTACCTGACTTTCATATCTGAAAAGTACGACTGCACTGTACTTCCTTACAGGCGTGTTACAAAGATAAATACCTAAAACAGTAGTGCGATAACTTAGGTTCTGTGCTTATCCTGGGCTGTGGCTGCGCTACGTTACCCTGAGGCGGGTTCTTTGGGAACGTCTAGATAGCATCTTCTTCAAGGCAAAGGGGGAAAGGTAAGCAAGTATACATTGGCTTCATACATCTGTAAAAAAATTAGTTTATAAACAAGGCAGAATTTTGTAATTCCACTTAAAAGCTATCATTTGCTCACTGGCTTGCTGGGACAACCTCAATTTATTTATTTATTTTTTTTTTTTTTTAAGAAGTATTTGCTAGATAGACTTCCATATACTGCATTTTACTTTTCAAAAATGTAGCCTAAAACTGAAAATTATTCCTTCCACTAACAAAAATCCCTCAGAGTAACAGGTAGACAAGGTAAAACTGATGTTTATATTTGAAAGATGTATTTTCTTTCTAATCATTAAATATCAGTGCATCTTAGATATATTTCTCACCTTTCTGTCATAAAATCAATGGGAAAGGAACACAAATCAATTTCAGTCTCAGAAAATAAGTTTTCAAGACTTCAGGAATTAGTTTATCATTATCTGCAATGTATTTTAGAAAAAAGAACAGTGTTTGTGACCCACATTTTTATGTTTTGTGTCTTTTTAAAAAAGGGATGTAGTGTCATTCAGAATGTCACATATCAATCAGGAGCAAGTTCTCAGCTGGTATTTTATGAAAGGCAATTTTAAAACATCTGGGCATTTTAGGATTTTGCGTCACTTGTGTTTGATTTAGTTCTTTCATTAACTTTTATTTCTAGGATTTGTGTTATAGTCAAAGACTTACAAAAATATCATATTACATAGTTACTGGTTTCACTACTATCAGATCTTAATATAATTTAATAATTGCCTGGGGGTTGTAATCCAGAGCCTTCTGAAGTTATTGCAACCTGTTGAGTGCTTAAACATTTTGTAAATTTAAGTAGGAATTTAAGAGCCTTCTTGCATTTTAAAGTAAAACTGAAGATACTCCACACAACTCTCACCACTTTATTTAGCATATACTAGCTGCATAACAGTGCCAAGAATGACATTCAGGACTGATAGGAGAATGCTACCCTGAGAAATCATTTAGTACATTATATCTGAATGGGAGAATACTGTGAGTTTCTGAAAGTCAAAGCTCAGTTTTAGGGTTTTACAAACTAGATATCCTGAAATGGAGGTACTTGTCGCGTCTGAAAATGTTGGCTTAACAGCAGTACTGGAAATTACACACATAAGGTTCTGCCTATCCTGCTAAATTAAAGATTCTCATGAAAACATCCCTGGCCACCAAAACCTGGCACTTTGTGCTGATGAATATGTGGGCCAGGCCCTAGCACAGCGGTTGGCCCAGGCCAGCCAGAAGCCCAGGTTGTCCCCAGGCACAGCTGACCAGAGAACAGTCCCTGCAGCTCTCCATCCTTCGGACAGTAAAACAGTTTGCTCACGCAGACAGGGCTGTGCCATGTTGAAGGACATCAGTGGAGAGTTTAGTTCACTGTTGTAGCTACACAAGAACCATGAATCCTGGAACGATTCTGTAAATGCTTATATAATCATCTGATTCTTAAAAGAAGAAATCTGAATCATCAAGAAACTAAATAGTAGCATCTAGAGATCAGTGCTAATGTTAGCTTTGTAATCTCCTAAAGCTGATGCCAGGCACGAGCACCAGCTCTGTGCTCATGTGTGTAGGTGCACCACAGATTTCTGGCAGTGTTTTCTGATCAAAGTCATTACTGTGGCAAGTTGTGAACCACTTACACGTTTGCTAATCTCCATAGGTGCAAACTGCTAATTCATATCATCTTAGATTTCTTATTAAAGACAGGATGTAACAGAGTTCTGTGTCGTCTGCCACGCTGTCAACATTGAGATAACAAGGGAAAGATATTTCACCAGAAAAACTTCTACTGACTTCTTATGCAAATTAGCCCTATAATAATAACTAGAGGCAGCATAACTGTCACCAGTGTTTAATTATGAAACTATAATTTCTTTTTCTTTTGGCGTTGCTAAAAAAGAAGAGCTGAGTAGTTTTCTTATTTTAAAAAAAGTCCAAATAAGCACTGCATATTTCAAATATATTTTATACAGTTTCAGTATGATTCATTCTAACATGTCAATAATGCTAGTAACTTTGTGGGTTTGTTTCATTTTATTGTCTTTTATATTTTTATATTAAAGTAAGACATTAAAAAATATTTCATAGCATATCAAATCTATCAATCTGATATGTCATGTTAACATATGATGCTGCATCTAATACAAGTTTTCCTAGAGGCCCTAAAGTAAAAAGCAATGTGTTTATAGTTTCTGAACCCTTTTGTTGAAGTGATGTTGCTGGAAAGGCAAGAGAGGATATTTGGGATGTTCCTCTGGCCTTTTTACACAGAACACCCTTTCTGAAAAACATTTGTGCAGCCCTAAAGTTAGGGGAAATAAATTGCCTTAGAATAGTTAAAACAAGGCTAAGGAATCACATCTTTACTTTTGAATGGACTGAAATCAGAAAAAATTGGGAAATTGTGTCTAAGTTATTATTTTATGAACTCATTAGTTTGAATTTTTCAGGGGTGAAAATGATGAATTCATTTTAAAATGCAAAAAAAAAATATTTATTTAGAAACAAATCTAAAAACTGTGTCATACTGAAGAAATGTTTCCCCTATTAGTGGCAAGTATTCCTGAACACTTCCTTGATGCATAGATAATGTCTCCCTGAGGAAGTATCAGTAAATGCTCGTGGGTAAAGCTCTCTGTGATGAGATGAGTATTCTTTTCTCGGCCTTTGTGTAGACTGCTTGCGCAGCTTAATTCAGTTCATTTAATACTGCTATGCTATTTTTAGTTCTGTAAAGTTAGATAGTAATACTTCCTGGATCATAGGTATTTGTGAGAATAAACATAGTAGTAACTGAAAAAGTCAGATACTACAGTAATTAAATATTTCTGCACGCCTAGAAAAGATCTTAAACATATAAAATTAAGAATAAACTATATTAAGCTCAGCAAAATGCTCAGTGGAAAATCGCTTTATAGAAATGCAGAGACCAAATAACTATTTATCGGTGTGCTTCCTTATAGCGACATTTAAACTTAATTTTCTTAGGGAAGAGAAATGGATCTGTGGATTAGACAAGCTCTGATTGATAACTTTGACATATAGTGCAGTACAGAGAGTACAAGGATCAAAACTTAGCCATGTGCTGTAACTTCCAAGTCTATTACAAGTATTTATCTTTGGCCTGCAAAGAGTAATAAGAAATTGATTTCACACTTATCAATTCACTGCTTATTTTTCAGCTCAACAGAAAGCTTTTTAATGAGTGAAAGGAAATCAATTGATAGCAGTTACCTCTCTAGCCTGTTTAGACATTATCTAACCATAGAAGCTAATCCAAGAAAATAGAACTGGATCTTAAAAGTTAGGGTGGTTTGACGTCATGAATTAGTCTGACATCACACATTTATTTCGTAATAGCTACATATGATAATAAACTAAATTAAGCATGTTCCAAGTTCAGGCTCAAAGTCTGCAAAATATGCAATTAAAGAAAACCAACAAACCTGTAGACTTCAGGAGCTGTACCAGGATACTAGAAAGGAAATGAAATTAATGACTCCTGGGAGCTGATCAAGCTCTAAAAGGAAGAACAGATATACTCACAGAATGTTCAGAGTAAGGGAGTGCACAAAGAAGTCTGTGGTGGCTTCTCAACGCTTCTCGATCAATGTGTCATTTTGGACAAGTATTGTAATTTTTCTCTGCATAAATTTTTCGATCTATGTAATGGAGATAAAACATTCCCATTCATATGAACTGCTCATAGACCTGTGAAAATTTTTTATTATGATACTAAACAAACTGAGACTAAATATACTGATTTTTTTTCCAAGAATGTATTTTTCAGAAGCTTAAGACTTTACTTTCAAAAGCAATTATTGAGCAGAATTGTTTTTCATTATAAGTAATGAACCAGTAAGATTTTCAGCACACTTCAATATTTAGGTGATTTTCATTCTCATTATAGAGTGTCTCCTATAACCATTATTCAGATTTCTATTAGTCATCACACATAGTCTGTCTTTATCTGGATATAGAGCCTACATTATCTCTTGTTATATGAGTGTCTATATATGCATGTTTAGATTTTTATGAATATATATTATATATACACCATGTGCATATATGTGTAAATATATGTATATAAACAGGACGTTGTATTTTTAAAAAAAGGCACATGTACATATATATTTTAAACTGTTTTCTGTATTATTTAAGATCTTGAGGTGCATCATTGAATGAAGTGTTCAGGAATATGGTAAAGGAAAGAAAAAGATTCTGAGATCCTGTTTTAATCTGATGAGAGGTAATAATATGAATTGATGAAGCGATGTACAAGCAGATTGTGTAGTATCTGTGTCAGAATTATTGAGCTTGAAATATGATCAAAGATGGGTATTACTGAAAGCTAGTGTTTTAGAAGTGGAAATTCTTCTTTGACAAGGCAAGAAAAGACTGCAATAACCTTGACTTAGACATGGAGTCAGAATGATTAGAGTCAGTGCAAATTTCAGACCAACTCTCTGACAATAAATAAATGGAGGTGTCGAGTCTCATTTCGATCACCTTCAGTAATGACCTCGAATGCATGCAAATGTGAAATTTGCTCAATGGGGACTCTGTGGCAACTCTACGATTCAACTGTGAAATTATAGTAGCTTGTACTTAAACTGGAATTTCACACCTGCTGAACTAGCAATCTCTTTCTGGTTTACAGAAGGAAGGAAAGAAACATTTTACAAAGCCATGTTTCCATTTGTTTATTTGAAATAATTTCTTTTTCCTCAGACTAAATGTGCTAAAATTAATTTTAACCCAGCTGGGGGAACCTGAGACAAAGTGACTGTGGTGGATTTTATTTGAGAGCTATGCTCACTCTATTTTTCAAAACATTTTTTGCTGCTGAAATAAATATTACAGTCTTTGTAGATGCTGAATGAATAAGAACTTACTGAAACACACTGGTTTTTAAAAAGGAAAGAACTTCAACACAGTGTATCTGATACATTAAATAATAGAATTGTTAAACTTACTAAAGTTGAGAATAATAGATATATACTTGTTTTTATAGGTGAGTCTGCTTATTTATCTCTTGACCTTGCTGTAGAGAGAATGTTTTTTAGAGATGAATGGAATATACATTAATTGAAGAGTGGTATAGTGCCAATCTCACCCTTACCCGAGTGCTTTCCAAAGTAATAAATTGAATATAGTCAGTGTAGACAAACAGTGCTTTTACAGCAGGGAATATCAAATAGCATTGCATATTATGAAGCGTTTTTTTGTGAGGCAGGAATTGGCAGTTTCTGAGTATGTACGTACTCTGGCATTGCATCGTGACAGTGTTGCTTCCTGTCTTGTCCACCATCTGGAGAGGGAGAGCTGTTACATCCAGGTTCCACTGAACGTGTTGCCTAGATCCTACCCATCAAGGATTTTTACAAGTTATCTAAATTTATATGCACAGAAAATGATGAATTATGAAAACTTTAATGGAGAAGTGGAATAATTTTTAATAGGATGCATATTCTTTTTAAAAAGATTTAATGTTTAGCCACTTAAACAGTGTCCAACAAATTAAGCTAAGTCATGTTTACAGCTTTCTCCCATATGGATAGTTGGTTTTGGTGAATAATGTTTTGCGTGTTTTCTGTAAACACATTTTATTGTTCAAACACTTTTAATGAAATGGAAAAAAAAAAAAAAACAACAAAATAACAAATTTTTCTATGTATTTTCAAATTATGGCTGTGTAAAAACTATACACAGAAAACAGAATCCCCATTACACCTTAGAATATCTCCCTATATGCACTAGAGAGAAAATGTCTATACTGCGATTCGGATGAAAATATCTGTCTTTTAGAAGGTGCTCTTGTCTAATCTGGTGGTTAGGACATCTTTCTAATCTTCGGACTTTACACTTACACCTTTTTAAAAGGGTTGAATGGAGAACATGTTCAGTCCACGTCTGTTCCTACCACCATTAGTGCTTCAAACATTTGTCACTTCCCTGAGATAAAATCTCATATGTTGAGACTACTCAAACAGAGAAGGAAATTAAACACTTGTAGGGACTTTCCTGCTCTAGATATTGAACTGTTATAAAAAGAGACTACCAGAACCACAGCCTTCTCCTTAATGAATCAAATGCTAGTCACCAAGCCACTGGATGAATTCAACCCTTATTTGTTTGTTTTTATTACAATTGCTGAAGGAAAAGAAAAAATACTTCAAGTGAAATTCCAATGTAATATTACGTTGCATTATCAAATACTGTTAGAAAACAAAATATATGTTTTAACTCATTCACAATTTCTCTAATTTTCTGCCCTAAAAAAGGAATTATATGAACATATGCCTGTTTACAGCTAGTCCTGTCTGGGCCTATTCTCTGATAGGGTTACTTCAAAAATGGGGGAAAAAAAAAAAAAAAAATCTGTTTTTCTTTTTCTTTTTTCTCTTCAACATTCCAGATCAACAGCATAGTCTGCCCTTGAGGTTTTTCTATTGCACTTTTTTCTGTAATGACTTCACTATTCTTAGGCGTTTGTTTACAGGTGCATTTTACATTAAGTGCCTGTCTCTACAGTTAATCAACATACAATTGATCAAAGTTTTTTTTACATACGTTGTTCTGTGTGTTTATTCTTCTTATTGAAGCCATGTCTAAAAAAGTATCGCCAGCTGGTGATTCAGTGGTGAAGAGATTGTCAACTATCACATCCAGATATGCCTACTCTTAAAGGCAGCATTTGTTCTCTAAGCTATATCTTGAATGTAAAACATAATTATCAACATGATTTACTCCCCAGTTTTCAACAGAGGTCTCTACTGATATCCAGAGCCAATGCTAGTGGTCTTATCACTATCCCAAAAGACTTTATTTTTTTTTTTTTTAGGAGATTTCTTCTGTTCTAAAAATCTGAAGCACAAGCTAAATGCTGGCAGAGTGGTTATCTTTAAAATTGATTCAACCACCATGGAAAGATTTTTTTCAATAGTTATATTTGCTTCTAAGAGGCATAAATGATGAAAAAAAGGTCGCAAAATGCACCCTTTCTTTCTGCAATTAGAGATCTCTTATTTAGCTTCCTGGAAAATTTTCCAGATCATGATGCACGCAACAGTGATAGAAACATAAGCATTTGCATTTCACCAAGGCCTTTTAGAGTACACTTTGTTTTGACAGATAGTATTTTAATTATTAGTTAAATATGTAATTATTATGAGGCAAATGTGTTATGTTTCAATGTAGTTACACAGAATCCATAGGCCGCAATCTAGGAAGTGCCTTAGGCAGATGCTTATCTTTAGACTGATGAGGTCTGTTAACTTTGATAAAACTAAACTTATGCTCTAAGTGGTTTGCTGGATTGGGGCCACAGACTGTAATTGAGTTGGATTTTTATCTTTAATCCTCCATCCATTTGTTAAATTTTTTGATGAATTTTGTTCTTTTACTCAGAATTATCTTTGTTTAATGCTACTGGTTGCCTAATGTAATTATCTTCCAGGCTTCATTAATCATGTTTAAAGTACTTTCAGATATTCATGCATAATTTCTGCATGTTAATTAAACTTGATTATTGGAATTTATTTAATGTCCTTAAATGTCACAGGATACAGGAATGTATGTGTGTCCTGGTTAATAAACTGATCCGAGTCTCAAATTTTATCATGCAATCATAGAACGGTTAGAGTTGGAAGGGACCTTAAAGTTCACCTAGTTCCAGACCCCCTGCCACGTGTAGAGGCACAGAATCACCTCCCTTGACCTGCTGGACACACGTTTTTTTTTTGATGTAGCCCAGGATGCAGTTGGCTTTCTGGGCTGCGAGCACACACTGCCGGCTCATGTTGAGCTTCTCATCAACCAACGCCCCCAGGTCCTTCTCCTCAGGGCTGCTCTCAATCCATTCTCCACCCAGGCTTTATTTGTGCTTGGGATTGCCCTGGCCCATGTGCAGGACCTTGCACTTGGTCATGTTGAACTCCATAAAGTTTGCATGGGCCCATCTCTCAAGCCTGTCCAGGTGCCTCTGGATGGCATCCCTTCCCTCCAGCATGTCAACTACACCACAGACTTGCTGAGGGTGCACTCAATCCCCCTGTCCATGTTGCCAACAAAGATGTTAAACAGCACCAGTCCCAGTACCAAACCCCGAGGAACATCACTCATCACTGCTCGCCACTTGGACATCAAGCCATTGACTGCAACTCTTTGAGTGTAGCCATCCAGCCAATTCCTTATCCACTGAGTGGTCCGTGTACGCTTATATTTGTATAAGGCTTAGCTGAAATGAATAGAGAATCACTTTTGGCAACGTTTTGCATTGTAACTGCAGTGCATTCGTATCCCTCATAAGACAGGTCTACCAAAACCTGCACTTTGAAAGTTTCCAAAGTAACTGCAGATAGAGGCTGTTCACTTTTTACTGTGATCATCAGTTTGCATCAGAATTTATTTCAATAGTGATATTAGTGAGAAACCAATGAAAAACAGACCAAATAGAAGCTGCCATTTGAAAATATAATATATGAAAGGGTAAAGAATATATTATTTATGCGTACGGTTCTTTTTGTAAGCATAAGGATTTGTTATTGAAGTGTTTGTCTTCATTTTCCCCTTGTTTGTTTTATAATCATTTTGTTCCTTTCAGTTGGAATGTCAAAGTTTTCAGGCATTAGTTGCATATGGTATATGCTTGTATAGTATCTATCATAATGATTCTAATTAATGCCTATGATGCCTGCCTTTAAACAGATAATTATAATCGCATAAGGAAATGGATACACTTTACCAGCCTTAGGAGACAAGAGCATGCTGACAAGTACTGCTGCTTCAAATGCCTTATAATATGCACTGATCATTCCCCAATAAGCTATTTAATTATTAAACATTTTAATTATTAATTACTGCACATTATTTATTATTACAAATTTACAGTACCCATGGAATTGCTAACAACTAAAAATGTATTAACAAGTTTTGAGACAATGTACCTTGAAATATATTTTCATTTTTTCATACATTTTGTGTTGAAAATTTTTAGAATTTACTTTGAGAATATTTAAGCAATTTGTCAGATTTTATCTCAGTTGCTTTTTATCATATAATATAATTCTGTTCTTTTCTGTCTAACATATTGTTTCTAAATCTTTATTAGTACTTTTTTTCCTCTACCAGTATACTTGGCTGAGGTCCATATCCTTGCTGGTTCACACTATTATAGACTAATGTGATAACTGTAGTTAATGATGAATGATTAAAAACATCTTTCTAGAAACTGCAAATACACTTCCAAGTTGTCCTTTCAATGCTCTTTAAACATTCATTCATTAGATTCTGCATATTTCATGTGCTTCAGTTAGAGAGAGAGAGAGAGAATGAGAGAGAGAATGAGAGAGGTGGGCAAATTCCCTCCTTAGGCTACGTGTTTCTTCACACCCAAAAATATGCCAGGAGGGAAACTGTTGATGGCCCGGTGCTCCATAGGTAAAGAAACCTAAGGGTACTGCGAAATTAATCATAGAACTCTGTGGATTTGGTTCTGATAGTTTTGAATATTCCCCGTTTCACTAGTTATCTTCAAAAAGGCTCCTTATTTCAATCATTTCTTTTCCTAAGATGATGTAATGGTGAAGCTGTGCAGCATTTTGGTAGATGACTACTTCTATTCTGATGAGAGTATATTCATTTAATAATTTTTGTAGTACTTTATTTTCAAGCTTTTAAATTCTAAATACAGAGTCAGATTTGGCCCATATTATGTTTGTCCGTTTATATATAAAATGGCAAAGTAGAAAAGACATTTTGTTGTTGCTTATAGTTCTCTTGAGTTATGTCTATGTCTGGGTGAATGGTTCATCCCATCAAATCTGAACCTAGCTAATAAAAACAAGATCGTTTTTGTTCAGCAAATGCTAGTGCCTTGGCATGTATTAGAGTCAGACTTAACTCTGTTGAACTGTTCACCTCCTCCTAATCATTAATCAATTTAGTGACAGCTTAAACATATGAGCAACTTTTTTATGACACTTGTATCATGGCTTTAATAGCAGAGATGAAATGTTTTAGTATGATGCTTCCTGGAAAATATGCTGTTCTGTATCTTCTATCTTCCTTTCATTTTATGCGTTTAAGGGTATATGGTCAACCCCGAGTAATAGGGTGTTTAACTGTCAGTCCTCATAAGTCAACATTAAAGACACTATAGGTCCAGTTTACTGTCAGATAATTTGCTGATGGAGGAAAGCTGTTGTTGGCTACATGGCCAAAAACTACCAGCAAATTGTATATAGCGAATAAAATCTAAAAACTTGGGGTTTGTGTTGTTTTCTACTGGTTTATGGTGAGGACGTAAACAGATGATCAACATTCCAGTTAAAGAACAGCACTGCTTGATTAATTGGTAGGAGGCAATATTAATTATGTGAACTTAGAATTGGGTCCAACTGGTTGACAAATATATCTAACTTTGCAGAGCTAAAATACAATGTTCCATTTTTAAAAAGTTAGTCCTTTTGCTTGCTGGTAAAAGTTTTCCACTTATGTGTGTGCATGTGGTGTACACCTGTGTGCATGAGAAAGAAAGAGTATGGTGGCAAGCACCGCCTTTAACTGTAAGAACTTATTCAAAGAGCAATAGGGATATCATGTCAAAGAGAAACATGCATGAGCAGGAACAATTGATACAGCTATGGTTTTGTTAATTTTGTATTGAACTTAATATTGCCTTTGTAACCGTAAGATAAACCCAAAGAAAGAGAAATAGGGAAAAATACGTTTTGTTACAGGGGAAGGAATAATTTATCAGTATTTTTAATGAAGATTATGTGAGTTGGATGATGTTTTGAATGTTAAAAAAGTAGATCTCCATTTCCAACAGAGCATACACAGCATTCACTGTAGCTGTAGCCTGGACGGTCTCCACATAAAACATTAATTGTATTTTATAAACAAGATCATAACATTCTCTCTTCTACATTTTAAACAGAGGAAAACAATCATATCATTTGCATCTTTTTCATCCACCCAAGCTAACAAGTAGACTCAAGTAAATATTGTGTGTATATTACAGAATTAAACTATATTGCATATAGCAAGGCAAGTATAATAGTTAAAATTAAAAGTTAATAAAATCTTTTAGGGGCTTGTCAAATAGTTTTATTGGTCTGTTCATTGTATATAAAACACATAACACTGTAAGAGAAACACTTTTTTTCATTTGTTCAGACTCATTTATAGAGTTAATTTTTGACTAATTTATCCATGAGCAACAGTCACAAATGCACACTAATAAAATCTGTGTGCCAGACCATGTCATCAACCACTCTTTCCGAAATACTCGTATAAAACCAATAGCTATTATAATGGATAGAAATGTGACAAATTGAAGGGTGATTAAAACAATCAGTAGCACTCATTTAATGTTTTTGGTTGTATGGATATAGGCTGAATTTACTGCTTAGCTTTGAAGACAGCTGTTAATTTTCTAACGGTCTTTTCCAGTTTGTTCATTCCAAAAGTATCTGAGTGATTTAGAAATATCATTGAACTTAGATTCACATGACTACAGCAAGGTAAAAGGGATGTCATTATCCTGATTTATAAATGAAGAACTGAAACGCAAAGAGGATCAGATCAGAAGTAGCTGCTTCATATCTTCCACAGGAGACACCTTGGACCTAGTTTTTGTAGCTTTTGAAGGATTCGGAGCACAGATCTCATCATCCTCGTTTGTGAGAGCTTGGTGGTTCTGGGAACCAGGTGTTCCATAGCTGCATGTAGACCTGCGTATGAGCAATGGACAGAGATCACTTGCGAGAGCTCAGCTTTAAGTGGCATGGCTGTCACTCGAGTAAGACAGGGCTCCAATCCATTTCTTTTGGCAAGTTTAACCCCAGAAATGCTCTTTCTGCTCCTACCTCTGTACCTTGTTCATGCTTTCTAACCCCTATAACAAGGGAAATGTACCTGACAGAAAAGTGTTTCTCTGAATTCATAATGGCTCAGATTTATCTGTAAAGTGGACCCTTTGCAGAAAATGATTCAACATTGTGTGAAGAGCTACTGCCACGTAAGTAATGACTGTAGTACTAAAGTTTTGTCCAGTTCATGTGCTTGATTACAAGTGCAAAGTCAATACTAGTATTTCCCTAGTTCTGAGGCTTAGCTGTGCAGTGTCAAGTGTGGTGTTTGTTTCTTTGTATTTTCGAAACTTTAAGAACAAGATTTTATCAGACTTTTTAAAAAATGAGAAATGTTGAACTGAAATCTGATTGCTTGGTTATGGAGAGTTCAATCAAGAACTTGGCTAAGGAGAAAGCAGAAAATATATTCTTTATATGCTTCTTTATAACGTATTTTCATGTACAGAAAAGTTTAATGAGTGTACTTACATATCTCAATATGCTTTCATGTTAGACCCAATGATAATCTCAGTCAGTACAAAAATATTCCTCTCTGTTTTAATATTTTTTAAAAAATAATTGAAAACTAATTTTTCTTTAACATATTCATACATATGTAAAGCATACCATTGCCTTTGGTGATAAAAAGGCGTATTCTTCTTAATGCATTCTTTAGGTTTATCTATACTAGAGCAAATGGAGTTTTAAATGGTACATTTTATACTCTTTTCATTGGCAAGGAAACAAAAAGTTCCTTTGTAATCTTCATACCTTGATGATGTGATCTTTACCAAATCATAGATTTGGCATTATGCTTATCGTGCGGATGCTAGGAAAAAAATCCCAACCACACAGTCATTTCAGGAAATGCAAAGATTTGCTGTGTATCCTTGATAGTTTGGATGGATGGGAGTATGCTGTGCATGCTCACGGCCATTGCCATGCACACACAGAGTCCCAAAACTTCCCATGTAAAAGCTGTTGTCCGTAAAGTTGGAAGATTCACTTGCCCTGCCAGTGACTGATGAAATATCAAGACAACAAGCCAGGCTGGTTACCAGCTAGCTACATGTCAACCTTAGTTACTACTCAGGTGCTGTATTAAGCTCTTGCTAAAATTACTTGCACTCTGCATCTCATTTTAAGCTATTTTATATGCATACACATATATATTATGTATAAATAAGTGTATGTATATCTGTTAGTGCAGATAGACAGTGCCATTGGCCCTATTCATTACTGAAAGGTGTTGCCAGAGACACAAAGATGCTTCATTCTGAAGGCTGTCCATCTCATCGAAGATACTGGCACATCTGTAAAATATTAAAGCACTAATTTGAAGAAATTATTTTAATGTTGATTAAAATAAAATATGCGTGTATGTACAAAGTTATGTAAATATTACAAAATTAATTATTAACATTTCTTTCTTCAACAAAGGGAAAAAAGATATTTATCTACTAAAGGGAACAGCATCTGGTGCTGCCAATATGCTAAAAGTACTGAACATCTGAGTTCAGCTCTGAGAGAACAGGGGTTTTTTCTATAATGTATATTGTTTTCATGCTTTGTCTAGGAAATGATCACTCCTATGATGGTATTATTACTATTAGCATTTACTTTCATAGGATTTTGGTTAGAAAAAGGTGTGATATGTTACTTTCTCCTCTTTTTTTAAGTTCATACTCACAAAAGGAGAAAAGAGGCAAAATGAAACACATTATGCAGGGTGTTGCCAAGGCAACAAGTACTTGAGCCCCCCAGGTGAAGTGTGACTGAAATGCGTACGATGCTATTGCACAGGAACATGTGGTCTACTACACCGAGGAAGTAAAATCAGCTCTATTTAAAACAAAACAAAACAAAACAAAAAACCAACCAAAACCCATCAGAAAAATAACAAACAAACCAAAAAGACACCTCCATTTTTAATACCTAATTCTATTAAGACGGTTCAATTTCCAACTGATAGCACCATACAAAGAACAATGAATTTCAGATATACTGGCAATTATTGTACTTGTACTCATCTACGGACAAATATTTAAATTGAACTTTAAGATTTTCTAAGAAAGAGGGGAGGTTCCTGGATTTTTTTTTTTTTTGGCTTGGGAAAACTATTTAGGGACAAACACTGATATAAATGAGGGAAAAGGAACTGCTAATTCAGGAAATGTGTGCAGACCTTCTGCTTCGGTAATACTTTAAGGAATCATTGTTAGAATCAATATGGGCTGCCTGAGGGTTCCCTATGTAACCTGAAGCATGGTTGCATCAGAGTTGATCTTTGGTTTGGTTTTTGCTCTTTACTTGGAAACTGTAATAAAACCTATTATGAATAGAAGTAAATAAAGATGAAAATATCATATACTTGCAACATTGTCTATGTAAAGCTTTAAAAAATCATGACATAGGTTGAGAAAAAAATGTCATTTCTTTTCCTTTTCAATGATTTGGTTTCTTTGTGTTTGAGCTTCACTTTTTTTTCAGTCTCTTCAGACAAATTAATAAATAAAGGTTGAGAGCTTCACGGAATCATATGGCTGCAGAACCTGAGTATTTAAGGCTATAATCAAATGCTGCGCAGCATCAACTAACTTCCTAGCTTCAGAGCAATGGGCCAATTTTCTTCTTGCTGTTCACTGAGATAGTTCTCAACTGGACCTGTCTCCATCACAAGAGATCCAGGTATTAATGTTGCACAAAGCACCTGAGGAGCAAGAGTGAGTAGTGGAATCAGTCTTTTGTCCATGGCATTTTCTAATGGCCATGTAGATATTTGGTATAAGCAATAATAGTGGCTAAAAAATTTCAAGTTGAATCTCCTCAACATTGTGATAATATTTAGCTGTTAGGATTTAGCTTTTTCCTTATATTAACTAGACTAGATAGAATTTAATTTAATAATTGCAGTTTCATATTACAAACCAAATTACTATTTTCTAAATAGAAACACTTTGGCTATTCTTTGGAAGACTTTGCACAATCCTTTGAATTTTTAAAATTATCATTGTCTCAAAACCTGAAAACTTTCTACCAAACAGTTCTTAAAAAATCCCTTAAGTTAAAGTTATTTAACGTAAAACAACCCTTTCTGATAAGCTGAATGAGACAGCTTTGTAGAAAATAACTGAAGTGTCAAAATTCTGCCTCTCTCTTTCAACTTCATGTTAAAATACATCTCTGAATACTTGTGATTTTTAGCTGTTTTGTAAATTTTATCGTATTTGTTAATTTGCAGAGGGAGAGCAAAACAGTCATAAACAAGGATTTTTTTCTTAACTGTCACGGTCAGAAGCCAAAATAATACACCTGAATTGCACATGTAGTCCGTTGCACTGGGATGTTCCTTTCCTCTGAATTATGAAACATTGGCCACAACAGGAAGTATTTTGTATTCCATAGTAGCTCTTCAATACATTCCTTTTGTGTGCCATAAAAAGAAGATAGGAACGAGAAAATTTGGTGAGTGTGTACAGTGTGCCTGTGTCTAGCGAGTCTGCAGATCTCCAAGCCAGGAACTCCTTAAATACCTAAGATATTCTCATTTTCTGGATACTTTCTACTCGCCCTCCCTGTCTGCCCCGGTTGTCCAGATTAGGATCTTTTACGGTTACAGTGTGTGTATTGTACATCAAGGGTTTCTATAAAACCAGACTAATTTGTTAGATGTGTGAGCCTCACCTCCACATGGGGCTGGAATAAGGCTGGGCAACACTGGGTACACCAGTTTGGTGTATTAAGAGTTGTGTTGTCTGGTGGTTCTCAGCTCTGGCGCTTGACACAGCACGCTGACGTGACACGACTTTCTGGTCAGCTGCTTTCCACGTTCTCTCTCTCATGAGTCCAGTGAAAGTCCTTGGAAAGGGGGACTGCAGTGGGGTACGTACAGACTGTTCCTAGAAGGGTCAGCATCGCTCCATTCCCCCATCCCTTGAGCAATGAGAGGGTATAGAAATGCCATGAGAATAGAGCAACTCCGTGATTAAACTCTGTTTCCACCCTTGGAAACTGAGGAGACAAAGAGAGTAGCTATCCTACATTCCTGCTCTGCTTTGCTCCTAGCTAGCACAAAGGGAATACGGATGCTTTGACCCAAATCAGAGTTGATTGCAATAGTCAAGGAGATGCTCCTACTTTTCTTGAGATGAAATTACTTAAAGAAGCAATTTTCTCTAATGATTTGCTTACCCAGCTTCATCCTACATCTTAAAACTAAGTTTTCTGTTTGGTTCACTATTGTACTCCTTTGTTAGTATTAAAAAACAGAATACGTTTTCATCTTTCTTAATATTCACGTCTGGACATTCTCCCATGAAAAGGAGAAAATTTGGATTTTGCTTTACCAGCTAGAATAACCCTGGCTATATGTGATATCTACATAAATCTCATCAGTAATACTTTTTAATATGTCTTTAACTAGCAATTAAAAACCAAAAACTACTCCCCCGCCAAAATAAATAAATAAAAATAAAAGAAGCACAGGTGGCAGTAAAGCTCATTTCCACACTGGAGTAATTGATAATTTGTGGGATTTGTATTTTTTTTTCCTCTGTGAAGCCTGCAAGACAGGCAATTCCTTAGCGTATTGCAGTAGCATGCAGTACAGATGTAAGGGAACACTAGGTGTCACTCAGTAAGGAATCCTATTGGTATGATTGACACATAAAGCAAATTTTTTTGCCATTCTGATGTGTGCTTTCTTGCGGAGGGGTATCTCAGACACAAACCATTGGAGTAAACCCTTTCTGTTGTCATTTGGTGAGAAGATTTTTATTTTAATGAAAGCGATCCGTCTTGTGTGCAAATACTAGCCTTTGCTGTTTGATATGCACAGAAATTCAATCAGATGCTTAATTACATCTTAACATGAGTTCCAAACAGCTGGCTAATTCCCTTGTTTCTGATTAAAGAGATTACAAAAATAAAATTTAACTTTGCATTTACATACAGCTCTAAAAGGAAACACTTGCCCATAAGTTTTAGTCATTTAGGAAATTCATGTCTGTTCAATGCTAGGGATCAAAGCTTTTAGCATGATGAATTACAGAGTGACAAGAGATTAAAAAAAAGAAGCAATAGCAAATGGAATTTGTCAAATGTTCTGCTTGTTGATTATGGCAGGCTTCAACTTGAAGGTGTGAGTCCATAGACATATGCAGGAAGTATTTTGTTTCATACTTCTTTGTGAAAACATAGAAATTAAATTCGTTCACTAAACCTTCACTTCCCATGAACTCAGAGGATTATTTTTCAAACAGGATTGTTATAAGCATATGCACTAATTTGTTTAAAGCTGATTTATTAACTGTCACAAGATAAGGTAGAATTTCATTTGTTTTCTGTCTAGTTTAATCTTTGAGTGGTTTGTTTTTTAATCATTTTAAATTGAATTTTAATCAAAAGTATAGTTATTCTGATGTCAGAGAGTGTCTGACATTTACATATGTCTTCAGCTACAATAGTATAAAAATTCTCTGCCACAAAACCAGATAAACTCCCTTTAGCTGTAATTCTTGTAGCAATGCATGCACCAGAGGTGAAGCCAATAAGAATAACTACTAAAAGGTAGTAGAAAATAGATACCTAAAGTTGTTGTTTAGTCATAATAGAGATTCATTTAAACACATTAAAAGAGCTATTGTTATACATAGAGAATTCATATGAAAATCTTTCTGTAATATTTAAGTAAGAAATATGTCGATTATGTAGAAATAGGAAATCAAGGGAGATACAGACAGTGATAAGCAGCTAAATAAACTGTACGTGTGACTTGCTGACACTGAAGGTTGTGAAGAAAAACCTCCCTCTTTTAGCAATATCGACTGAGCATTTGGAGATGTTCTGAGACTATTCACACTTAAAAAATCAAATAGGACAAATTCAAATCTGCTAAGAGAACTGGAATATAAAATGAATGAAAGGCTATAAAAAAGATGCAGTTTTTTCTTATTCAGGGGACTGGGGAGTGACAGATACTGCATTCATATTTTACAGATGTCTGTGGTTGAATCAAGGGGACAACTGACCTCCAAACCATATACTTCAGCCTAGTCTATTAGTGAAAGGGAAGAGCTGAGAGACCATGACTTGACAAGTCTAAGCAGAAAAGTCTGTGTGAAAAAGAAAAGCTCTCCCTTCTTGATGTGTTGACTTTTTACAAACACGTTAATAAATGAGCATATTAAGAAGATCATAACTGACATTTGGTCTGGGCTCTGCCGAGACTTTGAAGTCATCTCTTGCGACACTCACCAAATATATTGAATAGTCATAGGATGCAAGCTGTAAGGGTTGTATTGTATTGTATCAAAAACTGACTTAGATTAGGAAGATGAAAATTGAGAATAAACGACCATATTTCACTGTCAACCCCATGTGCCCCTGCACCCCGATAAACAAACAAACAGAACAGAGATACCTACTTTAGACCTTCTGAATTAGCCCAGGCAAGAACAATGTAACGGGTCAGGCTAAAAGGTCAGCTTGTTCTTTATTGGCCAGCAGCTTAGTGAAGAACTGTTATAAGATGGTATTTCCCCTCACATGCAAGTTAGGGAATCTCAAATGAAAGATTGTAGTGAATATTGGTGTTTAACAGTCCTTAAAGGCTTTTTCTTACATTAAGTGATCAAACCACATTAGACTGCATTAACGTCAAGAGTCCACTTCTCTCTGACCAGGTTATTTTTGAAATTCTACACGTGAAGGGTTTGATGTTTAATATCAGATTTACTACTTTGACATTATCTGACGTGACGTGGGATTTTGATTTAGCAGAGTGATGCAGCAGTGTGTGTAGATCAAAATATAAGTATGTTTAACAGTGTATAACAATAGCAATGCACAGCTGGATCCCAATACAATGTCTGAGTGTCCCCAGCCTCTGGAAAGGAGTACATGGGTTCAAACTAACTCAAGCCCTTTGCTCGCTTCTAAGTTCAGTTTGTAAGTTGTTCACTTTTTGTAGTCTGTGTTGGGCCATGTATTAACCTGCCTCTCACCAGTCTGGCTAGCTGAGGAAGACCACTGATGCAGCCTCAAAGCTACCCTTTAGACCCCTCTGTCTTGAGGTAGGTTCAGCTTTCGTTGCATCAGGAGTGAACGGTCACTTCCCACATCCCGTCACGAGCTTCATGAGCACAAAGGCCTTGCCTGTTTCCTCAGTCTTCCACTGCAGGCATTCATTGATCTGTCACTGTTTCTACTTTTGACATTCACAAGGTTTTGTGGCAATGAGAGCTGTAATTTAAGCCTGCATTGTACGAAGAAGAATTCATTTTTTGTTGCTTATTAAGTAATAAATTTTGAAAGGCATGAAAATTAAGAATGGCATGGAGGTTATTTCAAAGTAATGGGATAAAACAAAATGGTCAACCCTCAGATTCAAAACCACCTGAAGAGTCCTGGGCTACCTTGTCTGTCCTCGTACAAAGACTGCTACCTGTCTCCCATCAATTTTGTCACTCTTTCCTGTATTCTTTCTGTTTCTGCTATATACCACCTTTGATTCTATGTAGTACCCAAGATGTGGACTCACTGTGGTTTTCTACTGTGGCTTAGAAAAGCCACTGGACCCAGATGGAGCCCCAGCCACCTGCTGTATTTTGTTCCACTGCCAGCGAGAACTAAGAGAGAAAAACCAAGAGGGGTCCCCAGCAAACTGTTCTGTGCAAAATCCTGGGCTGATTCATGCAATGCTGTAAAAACCGTAAACTGTCACTGTATGCATCTCATGATACCTTGTTCTGCTTTCAGATGCTTATGTGCATCACCTCATAGCCTAGCTGAGACCATAGGCTTTTGTTTCCATTTCACTGTAACACAATCTTTTCCCTTGCAGCTCTGACCACTTAGTACCCTAAAGCTTTAGTGCACTAGAAGAGAGAGGAAAGTGGAAGGCTTTTTTGCCTTTATTGGTAAACAAACAGAGTGGTACAGAAGCTAATATAACCTGTCTAGTGATGAGAGAAACCTGCTCCAGGTAATCATGACTTTATGTATTTATCTTATCATCAATTAATTGTCTCCTTTCTAATCTAAAGAGATCACGGCTAGTTAATCTTTTCCTAGACAAAACTTGTTACATACTTTCTCAGTGATCAATAGAAAGAGTGTGTAAGCTATTTAAAGATTTATGCCATGGAAGGGGGGCTTAGAATTACCAGTGAGAGACCAGGCTGACAGTGAGCTCTCAGTTCCGGCTCTGAGACATGAAATGCTTCTTGAATTCCGCTGCTGGCCACCAAGGCATGTTCTTATGGGATTTCAGGATAGCATGAACTCTCTAATTAAGTGAGAGTGGGAGGGAGATAGAAAATACACTCTAGAGACTGATGCAGGGTATGCAGGCCATGTAGTGTCTGAAAATGCTGAGAAGGTTAACAGATCTGTGGGACTCTGCTAATCACTTGCATTAGCTTCTTTACTGATTTCATAAGGTCCTACTATTTCTTTGTCATATTAGATATACACCTGCATGCATGCTATAGGAATTCGGTGATTCCTGGCTGAGCTCCAAATTTGCCTTGACTCATTCTGCTTCCTCTGTTCTTGTGACTTTGCTAAATTTTTTTTTCATTGCTTTTACCTCTCTAACTGATTTACCCTCTCCCCTTTCTCCCCCCACACATGCTATCGTAACTACTTTTTTGAAGGAGCAGCTTGTGCAAGATCAGGAAAAAAAGTATTTGGGAGGTTCAGTATGACACTCTTAAGCTTTGGTTCATTTTGGAAACTGTTGCAAGATGAAGAGTGAGAAGTATTATCTTTATAAAGTAAGTGCAGCATTTTAGACTAACTGTAAAAATTCAGCAAAAGCATATTAGCTTAATGGAAGTGCAGTGTTTCAGTGAAGTCAAAGTGTTTTAATCTTGAATTGTTCTATTCCATAATAAAGTGCTCATAATCAGACTGTGAAAGTTGGTATTGCAGTAGAGGTCAAGAATTAGTGGCATTCAGGTAGTAGTTGGACATCCCAATAGGCCCAAAAATATTAGTTGTTCAAACTCTGAAAAGAAGAGCTTTTTTGTCTTTATCTGGCTTCTGGCTACTACGGTGAATATTTAGTAGGAATGAAGAATAATTTTTTGTTCATACTTGTAGTATATTTCTTTGCAGTCTTCATTTAAAAATGGTGGTGATTTGTAGTAAGAGTGTTAACTGTGATAGGACTCCAAGGTCATTGTACAGAATTTGTCTTCATTGTTTGTTGTTCTTTTCCTGGAATGTTTTTTCTAGGGTGAAGGTTTAATAATCAAAAAAACAGTGCTCCGGTAACTATATCCACCGCAGAAGAAGGATTTCCAAATGTCTTTAAAGCTGCATTTCTTTCTCTCTTTCATTGCCGAATTAGGAAATCATAGAATCACTTAGGTTCGAAAAGATCTCTAAGGCCATCAAGTCCAACCATAAACGTAGAAAATGGAGCATTATTGGTTTGTTCTGTAGTTTTATTCCATTACTAGGAATATCTTTTAGCATATTACTGTGTACACAAACTACCATAGTGGATGGTAATTTTTACTAGTATACAACAGCTGACAGTAACTATGTAGTTGTCATTTCTGTTGAAAACTTTGGGGAAAACATAAAGCCACTAATCATAGAGAGCCCTGAACGCTTAATTAAAACAGTCTTCAACTACATTCCTTATGATAAGTATTTCTCTGAATATTGCTTATTTTAAAGCTGGACCTAAATATACCATCCAAAGCACCAGAAAAAAATCATTAGAGCAGTTCCTGTGAAGAAACACATCAGAACAAGTCAAGCCATAGCTGATGCTAGTGTAATTGTGGTTGCCAATAGCATTTCCATTATGAGTCCTTTTTTTTGTACAATTCTTAATAAATGTTAAAAAAGGCCCTGTTTTCATATTTATCCTCTTGGAAGTAGGGCAACATTGTGCATATATAGGACTCATTAGTTATTTTTTCAAGTTCCATTAAAACTACATGGGTATATACACTATATGCAAAGACACATATGCCTCAGGATCGGGTTAATAAAAGAGTAGGACAATTTCTTTGCTGCACTGTCAACTAAGTTAAGTGCTTATATGTCTGGTCTACCAAAATTATCCTGTTTTAATAAACTTAATTTTCAGTCTTTGAGATTTTCTTTCTGTAAAAGAAACTGCTTTCCAATTCTTAGGATTTTGGTGGTGTGTTCTGCATTGTAGTGTTTGCATGGTATTAAAAAATTCTTTGTTTTAAAAAAGGAAATGTCGTAATGTCATGGAGGTATCTGAGAATTGGTTAATTAAACTCATGAGTGTTTCCTCCAAAATGCCTCAAAAATCACCCCAAAACCAAGTCTAAACAAAAAAATGAAGTAAAAGTATTTGAATTTAGCACATTAAATCCTAACCCCCTTATAGTCAGCCCTAGAACTGACTTCAAAAGAGACATAATGTTACCCAGAGCTTCAGCTCAAACCGACTCCGGGTGTGAGCCTTCCCCAGAGGAAAATGAAGACAAGACCAGACTTTGCGCTGGGGGTATGCCTGTGTTTGCAAGTGTGGAATATCTCTCAATCAATTTGTTGAGATTACTAGCAATTATGCTGCAAATACTGGCCAAAAACTTCCACCGTAACGAGCAACTCCGCCTTGAGTTCTGCAGGAAAGATGTTTTCATCAAATTAGCTTCAAAAGCATTCATGCTTTGCGAGGGCGGGCACATTTAGGTATTCTCACAGTCTTCAGTTAAATGAATCAATAGTTTATATTAAAAGCATTTCAATAAAATCTCTTTCAATTTTTAATTATTTTTATAAAATGAAATGCTTTTTGAAGCAAGCTTGCAGAGGCGTGCAGTCATCGAATGGGTGAATAAGAAAGAATGAAACCATAATTCTTAATATTATCATTGTAAACATATGAGAAGAGCTTGTATCTTCTTTTGTTTTCCCAGGAAAATTGTAGTTGTTTTAGGGAGCACAGCTGGTGGTTCCTTTGTGATCTTTAATGTTTGAGACATGAAGTGGGACCCGAATACAGTAAAAAGTACCGGTAGACCAACTTTCAAAACTGTTCAACATACATATGGTAACTATCCTGTAATTCAGATCACTTAGTTTAGAATAATTACATTGATTGTATTTTAATTTTAGAATTACTGCAGTATACCACAGATGCTGCATCATGACAGTGACACATTCCGTTATTTTAGAGGCCTACATATTTACCTAGTTAGTTTTCAAGACTGCATAAATTTGAAAGGATGAAAACCTATGACACATAATTATACTTAATTGTGGAAGTTAGCTTGAAATACAAACTACTGCATTCATAATCTGTCTCCTCTGAAGGGCATTGTTTAGGCCCCTGTCAGATAAGGGTTACGTGTAGAAGATACGGAGGCAATTCTCATGTAGCATATCATCACATCTGAGAGCTGACAAGTAGCCAAAGCATCTGGAATGCTGCCAGACAGGCTATATTTTATTTCTGTATCATTTATACTGCTTGCTACGATACATGGTACTATCTTTTAATCTTGTTGCCTATATTTAAAAGAGTTCATTGAGGGGGAAGAAATCATAGTATTGCTGCTTTAGAGAGTGTGCTTTGTTATTAATGTAGAGCATAAAATTTTAAATGCATTAATTTGTAAAGGACTCTTCCTTCCTCCTGCCCCCAAAACACACAAGCTTACCAAAAGGCTTGAGGAGAACTGTAAAGTCTTAAGTCTGAATGAAGTCCTCACTGCAGTTTTAGCAATTTTTGCTACAGCCTTCACCGAGGCTCCGGGATGTGCTCCCAGATTATCTTTATTCTCCCCCTCCTTTATTATGTTTGGCCTACTTTGTTCCTAGCTCTTCCCTCAGTTAACAGGTTGACTAACAGAATCTTCTGCATTGACCTATCCAATATTGAAGTTCTTTATGTTTGCATAAGAATGTATATTTTCCTGCGGTCGTTTCCATTTCACGTGATAGCAGAGACAGGCGTGAAATGGGAGTGGGCGAGTCTGTTTACCAGCTCAACCTAATCTACCTTCTAGTGATGACCCTTCTGTCTAGGAGGTCATGTAAACTCTCTTAGGCGATGTATACACCGATCCTTTGTGTGTGTGTGAATTTCAATGACATTTTACATTACGGCTAGAATAAATACCAACAGGATGTTTTGTCAAGGGCTTAGTCAGCAGTCTTCAAAACTTCTGAAATTAAATTAGAAAGAGCAAGTAAAATGTCTTGATGTGCAAGAAAGAAAAATAGAAAAGATTCAGAAGAGCTGAGAATTGTTCATAGTATCACTTGGACTACAGGTCTCTCAAGAGTATGTATCAGGACTGAAAAGAAACACAGTTTTGTACAAAACAGCTATTTTTGAAACTTTCTGCCTAGAAGAGACGTAAGGGAGATAAGCATATGTAGCTATATAAGAGAAGTACATTATATGTATCAATATAATACCAATAATGTATTTGAAAATGATGGAAATGGTGAAATATTTATCAAACTAACAATTTCACTTAGAAATATCTTAAAAATAGCCAACCTTTTATATGGAGGTTAAGATGTAAAATAGCTACATTTAATACTCTGGAAAGCAATAAACATCTTAGAAGTTAAATCACCGTACTCGCTTTATCAATCTCCTGAAACAGGATATATGCCAAGAAGTGTAATAGGATGGTTTCAGGTAGCAAAAAGAGCTAAGGAAAGTAACATTGCCGGATTTGGCATGTATTGCATTTGACTAATGAATCACTTCCCTGGATTGGGTTTCTGGTCTAGAAGGCAAAGAAAATAAACACATCTAAGTCTGCCTTATTAGCTGATGTTTGTGAAGTAGTTGATGGATGAGGGGTGTAAATGTTAAGTGCTATTACCACAATAAGTAATCTTGTTGTGATATTTGAATTGCAAGAGAATCTAAGCCTTCAGACTTTTTTTCTTAATTAGATCTCAGTGAAGAATATGACACATTTACTACTGAAATAATTAGGACATGCTTAGGGCTCAAGGGTCAGGAAGAATATGGATCCATTGACCCAGTAGACAAAGATGAGATATTTACTACCTACTCATCTTGCTCAACAGACAGACTCAAAACTCACTATCACAAAATACCATATAGGTAGCAAGAGTTATCACACATTTGCATCTCTTAAACACTAACCTAGCCCAAAATCCAATCTGGTAAACTTTTTTCCCTTAGATTTCATGATGATATTGTCATCTTTTTCATATTCTTATAAACACACCACACCGTTCACACCTTTATAAAAGCATTCTACAAAGACATCAGAAATTTTCAAAAACTGTAACTGATCACTTTGCATGGTGCAAAATACTAAAGTAGCAGGTCCTCTGTGCTTTTTGTCTTGTGTTTTGCTTGGTAATCGTGTGCAGAAAGGATGCAAGACGGCTTGAAAAGGTTTATCATCTCCTTTAATCATGACAAAAATATCTTACATGAAGCTTTTCCATCATGTTCAGAATTCTCTATAGTTTTGATTTCCTGCAGGGGCATTCAGTGTCACAAGCAGTTGATATAGTCATCAGACAGAAATGGCTTTTTTCTTTCTTTACTTTTTTTTCTTCTTTTTGTCTTGGGGTTGCTCTCTAAATATTCCAGAAGTCTGACTCGAATAGTTATTATTTCCAGATTTTTAAAAACATGGTTATACTGCTTCCTAGTGGTGCATAAAAGAATATCTTGTTCTCATTTGGTGAAACATTTTTTGTGATCACGCGTGTGTAGTGTTTTATTCTTTGGATTTGGTGCAATGCCAGAGTATTTAGAGCTTTTCTCTTTTCTGTTGCATGGTTTTATATCATTGTAGATTGAGTTCAGTGAATTTGTCCTAGTTGATACCAGTATGTGTATGAGAATATAAAAGCAGGATGCCTTGCGGTTTCACAAGGGGTCTTAACTGAAGGCTACAGCATGCTGTTTACAATCCAAGACAATGATTAGACTAGGCTGGTGGCTGTAATCTCCCCTGGAGATGGGCAAGCAAATATTCTTTTCCCTTACCTCGGTTGTGACTTATCTATGCTGGATAGCAGCATGCGCTTCTAGAAAGAAGATATTTTCTAGGGAGGGAGAGAAAATGTAAGTAACTCAGAATATGTGGAGATCCATTAAAAAACAGTTTGGCAGAGAGAAATGTCTGTCGATGAGAGAGATGATTGCTTTTTGAAGCATTCATTGGGAAAGAAGTGACACTGTGCACTGACCTCCCCAGAGAACAAACCTGTGAGTACCTTCAACACATTAGTGATATTAGCCTGGTAGTACAGATGTAGGGCTGAGACTCAAGAGATCCGTACACAGCTCTTGCTTCTGCCATCAATTTCTTACGAACAGTTGGGGATGTACCACTCCGTACCAAAGTTCAGCGCTGGCAAAATGGCAGGGTTAGATTTCCCTCTCCCTCCTTTTGCCTGCTTAGGGACAGACTTAATGCAATTATTTATGTTCGACTATCACTTGAATATTCCCACTAAATTTTAGTGATATTATGGAAGCAATAAGGTGAGTGAGGGAGTGGTGGGTCTGCATCTCAGAGCAGAACAGGCGTGTGCAGTCTGTTTAAACAGCACTTGGAGGTGGAGGTTCCAGTGCCCAGCTCTGGGAACACGACTCTGGGTTCAGCTGTAATAATTCTTCTTGTTTCACGTCTTTGCAAGGTGCATACTTTGTTTCTCTCTTTTAGTGCTTTTTTTACCTAGAATCCCAAACCCATCCACAACCAAAGAGAGAGAATTCTAGCAGAATCCACATTTTCATGTATTTTTTTTTTAAGTCGTTCAGATTCTCTAGAATTGCTTTCCACTGTCAGCTGGTTTTCTTCCAAGACTCCATGGCTCATGAACCTACCTACCATTGTAATGACTCAACTTAGGTGGTAAGAGAGAGAACTGGTAGTGTCTCAGAATAGCTATGACCCCTTCTTGTGTTTGTAAGAAGGGCTGAATTTGTGATTATATGTCATTCACAATCATATTTTCTTGCTAGACATGCTTATTTGTTGTTTTATTGTAGTATGACAACTGATAAAATACAACATGTCAAATAAAGAAAAAATAGAATCTGTTCTTAGTACACAGAATACTTTCCTTATAACATTCACTGCTGTTAATAGTGGTTACATATATGACTCCCCTGTGCATTAAAATGAAAATATATCCCTTTGTGTTTAGATAGCAATATACCCAAAGTAGTGTTACATAACATTTAGAATTTCATTACTGAAAATTAATTCAGCCTAGAGTGCATCAAATTTCAGACATTGGGTTATCAGTGTTCAAAATAACTAAGTGCAGATGTCTTTGTGGGAATTTTATGTCTTTTCCATAGCCTACAAAAGTCTTGAAACTAGTCTGTATTGAGTGATTTTAGCCAACGACCCACGCATTTTCCTCTCACAAATTACACTTTACTTTTTTCACCAACTTTTACCAAAGTTATATAGATACAAAAATGCTGTACTCTTTACTTTCATGGTAAAGCCGTTCATAGAATTTTTAATTCATGTAAAAATTGCCAAACCTACAGCATGCGGATGGCTTCAGAAGGCATTCTCTTGCAAACCCTGCTGGCGTGGTTAAGATATAAAATGAATGTCTCCGCTATGTTCTTTAGATCTCTGCAAGAAATAATGTCCCTTGAGGAGGGGATCACAGAGAGGACCTACCCCTGTACTCCAGGCGTCTCAGCCTACCATGTTCGTGCAAGCTACTGTTGCTCACATGCCCACCTGAGCAAAACGCAGTGGATATTTTTGTCTGCAGAGCTTTGGCTTTTGCCACCCGCTGTGTTTTGGTGCTTTGTGCCTGCCCCAGCTCCAGCCCCAGCCTTGCACGTGGGTCTAAGCCACTGTTTATCGTGAGCAGCCCTGGAGAATCTGACCGTTTGAATTCCCCTGTCAGAGACTAACATACAATGTTTTCCAGGGGATTTGGATTTTTATTGCGTTTATTTATAGAGACTGTTCTAGGAGTTTAATTGGGCCTGAAATTTTTTACAAAGCTGTAGGCTGTAGGCAATTTCTGTAACTACCAGTGACAAGGTGTTTCCTTTCAACATAAAACAGCAAAGCTCCTGTAAGTAACTACCAACACCACTTCTTTAAGTTAGAAACAGCTATCGGCTTTTAATGGTAAATTACAGCTGAAGTTATTCTTTCCATGTTCAGAAAGGCAAAATAAAAATAGTATGAACTAACTCATATACTGACTGATTCTGCTATGCTTAATGGGTTTAAATAAAATTTTACTGTCCAAGACGTCTTATTTAGTTTAATGAAACTAAAAGCTGTTTCTGTTTATGCTCACTATTAGTGAGGATGACATGTTTTTACCAGTGGCTAGAGTATTAACTGTGCTCAGCAGTAATTCTATTTAGTTAGGAACTTGCCCTAATCTGAACGAAAATACAAAGAAAAATGCAGGAAATCCAGGAAAAGCTAGTGATTTTGCTAGACTGTCTGGCTAAGGGACAGCATTATGCAGAGATTTTATCGATGAAGTTTTTTCTTTAAAATTAACAAATGTAAAGCTGTGGGGTTTTAAATAAATTCTATAGCAATCACTGAAATAATTGATGTAGTTTAACATGTCACTCATCAAAATACACTGAAGCTTAACAAGAGTGTAGAAAAGGGTATCACAGGACCCACCAATGGTCCGTCTATCTTGATACCTCAAATCCAAAATTGCTGACAGCAAATGCATAGGCAATAGAAGAACAAGGAAAGCCCACCTCCCTAGAACACTCCAAGGGATAATCTTTAATTTTAATAGCCATTAGTGGGTGGGGGGGTGTGGGTTGTCCATTAATTTGTGTAAATATTTTTTTAAATCATGTAAACTTTTATTATCTTCTCTGTCTTGTGGCAGTAAGTACAACGACTTCTTTGGCTTTTGAGAAAGAGAAAGAAATCTGGAAGATATAAATATGCCACCTGCTGCCATCTACTTTTGCTGCTCTGTGGCTCTTGTGTTGTAGCTGGAGAATAGTTCTTCCTATCCTTGAGTAACCTCTTCTTAGGTATTACTATTTTTAATCCAGACAACATGCTAGAGATCTGATATTTCTGAATATGAAAGAGGATGTTGTGCTTTGTCAAGCGTGGTGGCTCTTGAACTTAGTAGATTTATATATGTAAGTAAAAACTGTGGATATCAAAGTGTTCTCAGCAGTTTTTGCTTTGGTGATATGTAGTCAGGGTCATATTTTGGTTCATCTGCATAATACTCAGACTCAAACAGGAAACTTACTTGTAGCCTTGTTCTTTATCAAATGTATAAATTCATCGGTTTTGTTCCTTTTAATGCCAACTGAGTAATCATGATACAGTAGCAACTTGGCAAACTGCTTGAAAGAGACTGGAGTCTGAGGTGAATAACGAGTAGGTTTGTTCTCATCGGGTAAAAAAGAGCATAAGGTTTCTGAAACAGCTGGGAGCAATGCGAGGTGCTGTGAAATTACCTTCAGCACAGTGTTTGAGCAATGCTCTACGTTAGTGAAGAAAGGGTTGAAAGAGAGCAGTGAGATGAATTCCTGGTACATACGTAAAGATGTTTGTACATAAGATGAGGCATAGGAAAGCAGAAAAATTACAGAAAAATTGAACTATCCAAAACCTACTTGATCATGAGGATTTTGAGTGTCCCTTCCCCCCCCGTAGTACATCTACATAGTTTGACGGATTTCAGTTGATATACAGCTAATTAATCCCAGAGAAAGATGGAAGAAATTAATCCCTATTATATATTTGTAATTTGACATTTTTATATTTGTGACTAGGGATGAGACAACACCAGTTACCCCTTGTTCTGCTTTTAAAGCGTATGAGGGGTAGGCTTGCGCTCCCTAGTTAACCTGAGCAGTATCAAACCCTAGACACAAAGGCTTGCATAGCTCAGGTGTGAACTACTATGAAAGGAAATTCATATTAGCTTACTATGGCATCCTTTTTTTTTTTTGATTAATTTACCCTTGTGCAGTGCCAAGGCATCTCGGAGGAAAAAGAAAACAACTGTGAATCCTTTGGGGTACAGTCATCTGATTTTCCCTGTGATCCTTTCTTGGTCATATTGGGGTTCGTTCCCGTTTCTGGCTGCTGGGGCTGCAGAGGGGGAGCTGGGGAAGGAGATACTGCAGGAACAGCAGACCCTGGGGAACGTTGGTGGCATTGCTGCTGTAGTGCAACAGTGGCTCAGGGGACCGGGGAGTTGGCGGGCCAGCCATATTCTCACTATTTCTACCATTTTGGGCTGACATTACTGATTAATTCCAGTTAAACATACCATTTTAAGAATGAGGTAAAACTGGAACAAAGGAACAACCAGTGAGAGGCATATATGGCATGGGTTTTTTCCTCTCTCCCCCTTCTTCTCCCTCTCCTTCCCCCCTCCCCCTTCTTTCTCCCTCTCTCATTTTTTATCAGTAGTTTACATGCTTGTGCGTTGATTTTTAGGGGACAATACAATTTCATCCTCCCACAGCAGCAATCTCCAGCCTACCATTCAGCATGACGCCTGAAATACTATATATACGGTATTACGAGGCTGAAATAATCCAACGTGCATTACATATTTGATTACAAATGGTAGCGCTGCTCTTGCCCAAGCCATTCCCTTTGATTTCGAACTGCATTTGAGCGAGTCCCGTTGCCGCCTGGACGTGCCTGCCCTCCCCGGCAGTGCCAGGAGCAGCTCTGGGTGAGGTGGGAGAGCTCCAAGCAGCTGCTCTGCCTTCCCCGCAGCAGCAGCTCAGCAGCCCTCCCCGACCATTTGTTGCCTTAGTTTATGACATTTCTGCCTTTTGTTTTCATGTCGTGTATGTTCAGAGACCTCCTAAGGGGCTGCGGAGGAGAGCTCTGCCAAAGCCAGAAACACTGAAGCTTCTGAACTGTAACTCTAGGCGTATGAAGAAATATAATACAGCTAGGACAAAGCTTAGGATAGGAGATAATGTCTGTACACATTGCTTTTTTTTTTTTGTGATGCTGCCCAACATATCTAGGCTGTAATGGCTGCATCGCTGCTCTCATGCAAAGCCTTTGGCTACCACAGATGAGGCTTACTATGCAAGAACGAGAGGCAGAGTTGCAGCGCAGCCTCAGTGAAATTTGCCATTCCATCTGAAATGTATTGTTAGTGCTGTTAGCAGCAAATCACAGGCAGCACTCGCCGCTCCAGTGCAGCTGGATGTTAACTTCCCAGGTAGCCAACATGTTGTTTTCTACTTGCCCAAAATGTGAGCTCCTCCACTGGGGTGACGCAGTTGGATTCGTCAAAAACATGGTGGGGTACAGGAGCCCGACTGTGAACAAAATGGGGTCTTAATTGCTTACAGTGGCAACACAACTGAGTCACACCTTGCTTTTTTTTTTTTTTTTTATTTTTTTTTGGTGTATTTTTTTTTTTTTTCATTTGTTTAGGTGTATTTGTTTGTTGTATTCTTTTATGCATGAAGCTGGTCAGGTGAGCCAGCATACCTGTTAATCACGTAATTTCTGTTAAACTCTTCATTCAGGTCATATTGTTTATAAAGAGCAATTTCAAATTTTGGAAGAGGGAGTAGAAGGAGTCTTTCTAATCCATCTGTTCATGTCTAGATTTGAGTGGTTTGTGTCCTAGCATTGTTTCTGTGCATCTTACCGTTAGATTCCTTGACAAGCCCGAAAGGTAAATCCCTTTCCTTGACCCGTCTCTCCTTCAGCCTCAATCCTAAAGTCAATGTGATGTGGCCTCAGGGTGCTGCCCTCACGGTTCTCCCGTCCCGGAGCCGTTCCAGGGGCCACCGAACCCGCCGCGCTGTGGCCGTCGGCCCGGGCGGGAGCCGGGAGGGCAACCGGGGGCGGGGGGCTGGAGCCCGCCGGGGTGACGCCGAGGGCTTTGAGCCTTCAGGGAAGGAAAACAGCGTGGGTATGCCAAGATTGTCTATGCGTGGGGAGAATTTTTCTGCGTCACCGCGGACAAGTCGCGTAGAAAAAGCGTGCGAATTATTTCAACGGGTATCTGAAACGCACCGCGTAAGAGCGCGGGCGAGCTTCGGGCGCTGCCTTTTTCAGAGGCTCAGCTCCAGCCTTCTTCTGCCACCTAGCGTTTATTTCAACTTCAGCAAAGTGATTGTCGCAGTCCAGCTTTAGGACAAAAACATTTGAAAATAAGAACGAGATGAAAGAAACAGCGTTTGTCGGTGTGAAACGAATTTAACTGAAAGTTTTTGAATTTTTTAAACGAAAACGGGGGGGAGACTCAGTACAAATGGCATTTTTTTGCATTCTAAGTAGAACTGCTCTTGTTGACAGTAAATTAACTGGTTGTTGCGAAGGCTAACATTTTTCACTGGTAAAGCTGTAAAAAATTTTTATTACAGTCCCACGGTTTAGGATTTTGTTTACTTAAGAGCAAATGTATTTGAAGACTAAATCCAGATGTTCCATACAGTGTATCTGTTACCATAAATAGTCACCGAGCACTGGATAATTAGCTCTCAGACTGTTTGGTTTGTTTGTTTTTTTTTTCAAACTATTTACTTTTGACTGATTCACACGTGTATTTGTGCAGTGTCTGACTTCTGAATAAATAGCTGATTATATAGGCTTTTAAAACTAAAAAATAATTGGTTCTATTTCAGGTCTTACAAGATGAGGTCTTCTTTGTAAGACATTACTTCTGCCTCAGGATGGTGTGGAAACTTATTTAACTGTCTTCTGTGTGGATGGGGCCCCTCTTACACTCTGGAACAAAAACCCCAAGCTGGTTGCTTTGGGGGGATTTGTTTGTTTGTTTACAAATTTGTGTTAAATTATAACCAGTGGTGGTATGGCTGAGAAAAAACCAAAACCCAAACATTTTCAGGATACTGAAGCATAACAGTGAACTGAAGAGCAAGTCTGTATCATTTTGATATTTGTCTGAGGAAAGGGAGGAGTTGAGAAGAAGAATGGTGCTTTCTCTTTTACAGTAATAATACATTTGGCTATGGCAAACTGAAGGAAAGGCATTGGCCATATTGGGAGCCAGAATGTGCTTTATCTGGGAACCTAAGCTGTGCCATGCCTTTCTAGATCTTGAATGCATTTGCAGACTGCAAGTAAATCACATGCAAGAAATCATGATGGAACCAGTGATGGACACTAGACCGCAAGACTGGAAGTAGTGGAAATAGCTGGAAATCGTATTATCCCAGCCATGCTGAGAAGCAGATAAAACGATGAGAGAATATAGAGGTTTAAAAGAAATACAGAGGGAAATTCCAGGGGAAAGAAATAAAAGAAATACAAAGCTACTAAAAGAAAATGCATCATTTACAACACTTTGTGCTTAGAAGGATCAGATCCATAAACAGTGAAATCCATTCCATACCCTTTCACTTCGGTGGAGTTATACTAATTTGCTAATTACTAGAAGACATTTCCTCTAGACTTAAGGAGTATCATTTCCTGTTTTGAAATCTGGAATTCTCTCTTCATATGTTGCAATTTTATAAAAACTTACAGATGAAGTGCAAATGCATAAAAGAATTCCATAAAATGCCTGAAGACTGCATTGTTTGATATGCACAATGGATTCTCCATGGTGCCTCTAATTGTCCTTATCCAATTTTAATACCACCTCTGATCAATCCCTGGGCATTGTCTTCTAAAAGCATAATCTCATAAAAAAGCTAAAAGGTGATGAAGAAAACATTATTACTATATGTTTATTGATAGCTCTGACAAATGTGTGGTATGATTTTTCCAGTTCTTAAATTAAGCACTGCCCATATTTTCATGGTTTATCCAATTTTTCAGGTTTTATCTTTACTCCCCCCCCCAAGTATTTAACAAAAGGTCGATATTCTGTTAAATACTTTTCAGTCATCATTGTATTCCACTGGAATATGGGACTTTTCAGGGTCCTTTGGGATAAACTACTATGTTAATACAACAGCTTTTTCATTGATGCTATTTAACTGTGGATCTGAATTCATCGAGTCATTAGGGTGTTTAACCAATTTTCTAATAAGTTTTCAGTTTCATTGGTTAGAAGTTACGACTCAAGGAGCATCTTGTGACAAGAATTACAGCAGTGATTTCATTTCTTATTTACCTATGCAAGATAGTAAAAAGAGTTAAACACTGAAAAATAATAAAACATCAGCTGTTTCTCAAATTTTTTGTCAAATTCACTGACAAAATTCACCTGTAGTAGAGGCACACAGTGAATTTTGTTCTGTTTATGAAAGCTTACAGCTCATGCACAAGAAGGCCATGATGAGTCCTTGTTTTGAAGCTACATTGCAGGATAATTAAAAATACATAAAATCATACAAAAAATACAAAAAACAACCATACTTGAGCAACAAAGTTTTTAGTATCTTCTGTCTAAAGAATTCCTCCTGCAGCTTTCTGGTTATATTCTATAAGAAGAGCTAACAGGATGAAATTAAACCAGATTAAAATATCCTGCTGGCATGTTGAGCAGTACAGTATAGCACAGATCTCCAGGAAAAGGATGGATCAGGAAATTGTACATTGTATCTCATCGGTGATATTCACGCTTTCACATTTCCTTCAGATTTGGATCCTTTTCGGTCTGTGTGGTTTGACCGGTTCGATCAGTCAGTAGAGCATCCGTCATTCATTTTGGTGGCCAGTCCAGGCCAAACCGTGACAGCGGTAACTAGAAGAATTAGGGACATAAAGAAATTTGGCTGTCTTTCCCTTTCAAATGGTAAAAAAAAGACATAATTGAAAAGACAGTGTCGTCATGAAGTTCTTCCTAACATTTCTCAACACCTTTAAAATGTCAGTAACAATACCTGTTTCTCTCTCCTGTTTTGAAGAAAGGCAAGCAAATCCTGTTTGTCTACTTTGCTTTTTAATTTTAACAGTTAGAATTGTAATTTCATCTTTCTCATACTTTCTTTGTCCAAGCATACCACAAGTTTCCATCTTTCGTCTCCTTTGGTACATGGACTCCTTGTCCACAAAGAGCTTCTTCAGCTACAGCACAGCTTCAGAGCATGCTGCAGCTCTGCAGTAGTTCACCTCTGAACTGTAGTCCACAGACTTTCAGTGGTTTTTTTTCAGCTTTCTGGAAAATATGATCCTGTCTGCTGCTATTTATATGTTGTATACTTATGAAGTAAAAAAACCCACTGCTTTGCTTTGCTTTCTGTCAGATGTGGCTCATAACTTTAACAGCTAGCTTTGTGTTTGTAGAGTAGGATATTTGCACCTCTTTGTGTTATAAAATGTGAAATTTATTTATATTATAAAACATTCTATGTTCAACCTTTTTATTTTTATTTTCTGGTATGAAGCATCTTATGAGCAAAAGAGAAAAACCTCCTATGTAAAAATCAAGGAGAGAATGCGCATTTTTGGTGTGTTTACAAGTTATCTAAGAAAATTGCCTACTGCTAGTGCAGAAGGTCTTCATCCCGTAAGTCAGGTCTTTATGAAGGTATTCTTGCAACCATTAAAGTAGATTGATTTTGTCAGGGTTCATCCATCCAAAAATGTCTCGTACGGTCTGAACTTTATAACACTCAGCACCCAGTCTTGTCTTTATTCCTTTCACAATAACTTCTCGGCATCCAGTCATATCTGTATTCTTCACAGATAAACAGGATTATTTGTTTTTAAGTCAAAATCAACATACCTATTCAGAACTGTCAAGTATGTGTACATTATTTATGCAGTAGCAAAAACTCTGATGGATAGGTATGTTCAACTGTGTATTGAGATGGCACAACATAGCTCTGTTATTTTTCTAGTCGGCTGCAGACAATTTTTACATTTCATGTGGAAATTTGCATCTCAAAAAGAAGAGATGATGTGTTTGCCATGCAGCAATCTCAAATCCTTTGTGGATGCAGTTTTGCATACCCTATTTCTTTGTCATTTTGAATAAAAATTTTTAATGTACGTATCCTGATAATTGTCCACATTCACAAAAAAAAAAAAAGAAATAAAAAATGATCACATAATTACCATTAATGGAGAGGAGGAAAAAGACTCTGGAAAAATTATTTTCAATTTCCATCTTACAATAGGTTTAAAGATGTTTTGATATCCGTTTTAATAATGCTAAAATAATAGAATTCTGTGCTCTTGTCCAGAGAAGGGGAACATTTTCACTGTGAGAGAGAGCAAATGCCCCTCAACAAGAGCCCACTTCTAACCTTTCTTCAGTGTTGTGTCTAAAGCAAAACACTCGGTGTGCTTAATCAAACATACAGTCTATATTTTGCAGGAAACTTTCAGAAAACATGATGTAACTCTAAAGGAGTACAAGATAAAAGAAGGGAGGGAATATTTTACCCTCAGTTCAGAACAACAGAATGTTTTAACGTGAAGTAGCAGACAAGAAAAGGAGCCAAGCTAACAAATAAAGCTTGTCTGGCCCAGATTTCTTTCTCCCTCCTTACCCAACACATACATCTTCCAGTGACTGCAGATGAAGAAGCATGCAGACTCTTTTTTTGCATATTTCCTCTGTCCTCATTGTCCCTTTAGTGCCTCCTGGAACAGATGACATTTGCAAGCATCCATTTATTTTCTGTGCTACATAAGCGTTTCTCCTATAGTGCTCAGAACATTTAAAGAACAACATAAAAAGGGTCCTGTCGTCAGCTTGTATTAGCTGAGTCCCTCAAAATTAACAACTTATTTACTGCTATGAACTACTGGAGTTTCCTCTTAGCTCTAGTAACACACATATATATGTTGTTTCTTAAATGTTTGCACCTCAAATTCTGCTGATAATCCTGGAGGGAGAGAAGACCAGGAGCATAAACCGGAGGTTGTCCATGCTTATTCAGTATGGGCATGAACATGAAAGGGATGGGGGCGGAGGACAGCTGCCCAAGGAGAAACGGTGGACAAACACACCACTAAAGAGTGTGATGGGAAGGAAAAATGAGAAGGAAAAAAAGTGAAATGATATCTTTTTTTTTTCTAATTCTTGGGTAGAAATGGCTCTTTAAGATGGTAAACAATAGGGCGCCAGAAAAGACCGCTAAGAAATTGATAAAAATACCTCGTCCTATTCTAGTCAGTAGTAAGTAGAACTTTTTTTCCCCACAGCATGTTAATATTAAAAGACTGTAAATTCAAAGTGTAAATTATTTTATCGTTTTTCAGTCCTTGCAATCATTTCATCATCATATTCCAAATGTAATCGAGGTGTACAATTTTACCTTCCGTACTGTACGTACATATATGTATGTATGTACTACAACCCATTGGGCTGCAGCTGTGAAGGAGTTCCTGCTGACAGCTTTACAGGTTCAGGTGACTCTTAGGCTGATTCAAGACACTTAAATATGTTATTAATTCCAAGTTACAGTTACAAGCCTGCATAATGTAAATAAACATATCTCTGACTGGGTTGTTTGGCTATTGGTAAAATTATATTTTCTAAATCAATTTACCATCATTGGTGGTAAAAGAATGGTTGGATTTACCAAATTGATGGCAATAGGATCATTAGATTCTATTTTGCATTATTCCATGTGGACAACAAAATGCAATGAGACCTATTTTATTTCTGGAATGAAACAAATACATTTATATAACAGAATCTTCAAGGAGTCAGCAATACATCTACTCAGTATTCAATCTCCATTAACCTAAACAGCTGAAGTTTCAAAACATCGATATTACTGGCATCTTTTTCAATTGTCAGAAACATTTGTAATGCTAATTAAGAAAAAAAACATGTTTTGACAAAATACACAGCTTACAGACAAAATTTACACTTAAGGATATGTTCTTTCTTGTAAAAGCATGAAATTAGCTAAATAATAAAAAACTTGCAACTTGTTTTCCTAGAAATGCTATTGCTTTCTTCAATAAGTGTATGAAGGCAAAACTACTCTTTACAAAACAACGGTGTTCTCCCGTTGTTAACAGCATTTTCTGAAATACTAGATCTGCAGATGCATGGATCAGTCAGTAAAGATAAAAGGGTATCTTATGCTTCATTAAATATCATAGTTTGTTTGCTGGTATTTCTTTTGATATAATTTGTTCTCTGAAACTCTTCTACTGTCTACAAGCGTTTCACAGATCAGTAATCGGAAATGAGATTTTGATGTTCAACCCTAACTCTGCTGCTAGACATTACATATTCTATGTGAAGGTCAGGTTACTGTTGACTCATAGTATCTCCCTGGATATACAGCATACAGAATATTTCTATTTCCTCTGCTTGGGAATGCTCCATGCTCCTCTCACCTGGCTGTTGTTGCCTAAAGGACTAGTTTTCTTATTACTGAATTGAGAAGTGTTGTATTTCAAGATGCTTCTCTAGTCAAATACAATAAAAATACGAAGGTGCTGTAATTTTGTCTCTGCTCACAGTGTTTTTGTGGGTAGGTCCTTGCATGTTTTGGGGGCTCGGTTTTGGGGCCAGTTTTGTTTCATATCTTTATCAATGATCTGGATGAGGAGATCGAGTGCACCCTCAGTAAGTTTGCAGGTGACAGCAAACTAGGTGGGAGTGTTGATCTGCTTGAGGGTAGGAAGGCTCTACAGAGGGACCTGGACAGGCTGGATTGATGGGCCAAGGCCAATTGCATGAGGTTTAATAAGGCCAGGTGCCGGGTCCTGCATTTCCATCACAACAACCCCAGGCAACGCTACAGGCTTGGGGAAGAGTGGCTGGAGAGCTGCCCAGCAGAAAAGGAACTGGGTGTGCTGGTGGACAACCAGCTTAACATAAGCCAGCAGTGTGCCCAGGTGGCCAAGAAGGCCAACAGCATTCTGGCTTGTCTCAGTAATAGCGTGGCCAGCAGGAGTAGGGAAGTGATCATGCCTCTGTACTTGGCACTGGTGAGACCTTACCTCGAGTACTGTGTTCAGTTCTGGGCCCCTCTGTACAAGAGAGACACTGAAGTGCTGGAGCGTGTCCAGAGGAGAGCTACCAAGCTGGTGACGGGTCTGGAGACCAAGTCATATGAGGAGAGGCTGAGGGAACTGGGCATGTTTAGTTTGGAGAAGAGGAGGCTGAGGGGAGACCTCATTGCCCTCTACAACTACCTGAAAGGAGGTTGTAGAGAGGTGGGTGTTGGCCTCTTCTCCCAAGTGAATAATGACAGGACCAGAGGAAATGGTCTGAAGTTGCGGCAGGGGAGATTTACATTAGATATTAGGAAGAATTCCTTTACTGAAAGAGTGGTCAGGCCCTGGAACAGCCTGCCCAGGGAGGTGGTTGAGTCACCATCCCTAGAGGTATTTAAGAAATGTGTAGATTTGGTACTTCAGGGCATGCTCTAGTGGCAGAGACTGTAGGGGTTTTTTTGTGAGTGTATGGTTGGACTCGATGATCTCAAAGGTCCTTTCCAACCATGAAGATTCTATGATTCTATGATTTTATGTGTTCTTGGTTCCAGTTACCTCAGTGTTTCTGACTGGGAGCCAGTTCCCCAAAAGCTGTTCCCCCTGCCCAGAAGGTGAGCAGGCAACTCCTGGCTCTGCCACCTGCAGGTAACCACTTTTTAAGGACCTAGAATTTCTATCTTTCAACTGAAACTATTTCTTCATTACAGATTCTAGGCATATTTTTAGGAAGAAAGGAAAGAATGAATCAAAATTTGATACGTTTTTGCTAAGAGAGGCAATCTGTTAATAGCAACACAGAAATCTGAAGTTTCACAAGAGACAACTTTGGAATACGACGTATTCCTTTGGAATCTATATTCCGCTGTCTTTTAGTAACTACATGTAGTTTAGGATAATCCCGATGCTTTGACTACATCTTGGCTAGGGCTGTTACAATTTTAGGAAAAAAAGCAGAAACCTGAAGGGTTGTCCCGACTGCTGCCAGCTGCTGTGCCACCCCCGAGGGCTGCCGGCCAGCTGAATGTAGGCAGGCGCCGGCAGCTATCTGGCATCCTCGGGGCACAGATGCAGCATTCCCCCGTTCCAAATGCAAGGAGAGGTGGAGCGTGAATAGCAGTTACCGCCTACAGATTTTTTTGCCACTCATAAACAAGTAACATACACAAAAACGAATAATAACAAGATGTAAATGTGTGTTGGTATCTGGGTCAGTTTTTCTTCTCTTTCACTTGTTGATGTGGCAGAATCATTCTCAGAGATCATAGGCAAAGAATTTATTTATAAACCAATGCAAGGGCGAAGTACAGAGATCAAAATGAAATCCAGAGAAACCACCTGGCAAACTGAAGAAAATGTTTGTATTTGTTTTTTATGAAGTTGCTCCTAAAATATTGTGCTGGAACAAACAATTTATTTTAGATGTTTCTTTAAGCTGTGACTTTCTTCAGGGACGGAAAATTTCCTTGTAAATTAAGCCCAGCAAATTCTGGAGTAAACCCAGTGGGAGTTTTTCCCCTGACTTACTGAGGGCTGGTTTTATGTAGCAGCAAGTAGGTTGGTTCCCTTCGCCTCCTGTCAGAGCTCTTGTACAGATGGCACTGATGGAAAGCTCTGTTCTCTTCTCCATCCTGCTGATCATCATCAACCATAATGGGCTCAAGCCTTGTAGTGGGTGGAGGTAGCGGTAATTGGCGGGGAACTGGAAAGAGGGGTATTACTTGATTTCCTTTCTTATTTCAGAGTCAATTTCTGTGCTTTGCTAAGTATTTTTAGCTGACTGTGCACATTCCAACATCTATAGGTGTTCACAGTACTTCTCAGCTGATGGCCGTATCTTGTATAACTCACTCCTTCCATGAGTCGTGACTTTGCTCCTAGAAATTGCATAGGTGTCTTGTCTAAGTGATTAAAGCAACTCTCAAAGAACACTATTGATTTAAAACATTTAGGGATTTGGCTCACCGTTTAGAAGCCATCAGTCTAAAAACAAAGGACAGAGGTCTTGAAATAGAGGCACGATGTGAGATACATTTATTTTGAAAATTATGATCAAGAATGTTAAACTGGAATTGGGGAGGTTGCCAAATCCAATTGGGAAGAACACTGTGGGGAAAAGGGAAAGATATTAAAAGGGAGGGAGGGAGACAGAGTAAAAGCCGTAAATTTTTCATCATGAGGAATCATTCTAGCAGAGCTGACTCAGGGCTCCTCAACAACGTAGGCAAAAATAAATTTTGTTCTCCCAGCTGCTGTGGAGTAGAGCTTTGACAGAGTGCTGGCTGAAGAGCAAGGATAAATTTTTTAGCTTGATGCTGGCCATGCCAATAGCTGTTAGGTAGGCAGAAGGCCTAAGGGAAGCACCTCCTCCTGTGGGTGGAAAATTGAAAAAGAAAGATGTATCCTGCCAGCAGTGTCTGCTACCAACACTGGCCCTAACATCTCCTTTTCACTAGCACCTGGACTAGTTTTCCAAGACTATGGCATAGGCTAACAATTCAGCAGAGCCGTGCCTGTTCTTGTCAAGGAGAGGGAGGGCCTGGGCAAGCTTTCGCTGTCCTTTTCAACGCTCTTTTGATATGAGTGAATAAAATAAATAATACCTTACATAAACAATGTTATTGGTTTATAATTTATGTTGAGGTCTATGTAAATAACTGTCGAATGATGTTGAATCCTGTTGTATTTTGCCCAGGACCTCTTCTTTATCATATTGTTCATGTACCTCATAAGTGGTCTTGCATGGGTTGCCACAAGCTGTGATCATGGCTTCTGTCACCCTTCATGCTCAGTGGATGTGTAAGAGTTAATGGGACAACAGTGAAGAGCAGAAGATGTAGAAGCTGCAGATAGCCATAAGAAATGATAGAGAAGCTATAAATCCTATGGTTGAAGGGACGTAACCTCCTTTTGTTACTAGGCTTTAACATTAGGCTTATTTTAATCCGTGGCTGTTGCTGGAAGCTAAAGTACTAATTTAGAACCCACTGATTTTAATGAGTTTGTGGAGATTTTGTGCCAAATGCTAATATTGCTTATCCTTGTTGTATTCAAGAATCGGATTTGCTTGGAAGTCATTATTTCATGATTTTAGAACAGAAACAGGATGAAATGCTTCAGTTTGTTGTAGTAATGCCTTCTTCATATACGTCTTGTGTTAAGATAATTAAAATAGCATTCAGTATAACAAAACATATTAGATACTGCTCTGCCGGGATGTTACTGCGAAGAACAGACTAACAAACAAAACAAGAGGTCTGAAAGTTTTTACATTGATTTTAGTTGTAAAGTTGCTATACATGCACATTCACTACGAAGGAAAGTCAGCAGAAGACCAAAGTACTACATAAATATTTTACTAGCTGGAAAGCACAAAGAATGTCAGTAGGGCTAATGTTGTGGCCTCTCGCCCCTTCCTACCTCCCATGAATTCTGTTAAATTAAGATATTTTGTTTGAGTTCTGGATAACAAATATAAAAATGAATCCATGAGAGAAGACTGTATGTTTTGCACATTAAATGTTGGAGTGTAGTGTCTTTGGATATAATAACATTGTATTTGGGGGAGCTAGATTAAAAAATATTTTGGGGAACAGTCCTGCATTTAATATGCTCTTTTTAAAGTGCAATAACTCTTAAAGGTAAAATGTTTTCAAGCATATTGATTTCTGGAGGGGAAAAAAAGAAAAGCCATTTTAGAGGCTTTTTGAGACATCCAGCCTTTGGAAGGTCTATTGAACAAGGAGTTTTTATTCACCCACCTTTGTAAAGGAGTACAGCTGCTAATCTAAATTTATCAGGATATGAAACATTGATCGTGACCCATGAAATGTTTTATCCAACTGAAAGTACTTTGTGTACACAGAATGGCTTTTATTTGTTCCTCAAAGGGACTGTTTGCAGACTTTCTTGATAGTCCTTGGGCTGATCATTGTGTTAGTGAAAGGGAATTGCAAGTAACAGCTTATGTTTCTGCGTTACTCAGTGACAGATAGAAAACAGAAGGCACTTTTGCTTGTTATGTTTGAAAACCTGATTTTCAGAGTAAGTACAATGCTAAGGAATTGTTATAAGAGCAAATCAGGTAATGTTTTTACACATTTGACACAGTCATCATTTTATCGCTTAATCAATTACTAACATAGTCATCAGTGAAAATTTCACAGGCCACACTAGAGTTACTCCTGCACTGAGTTGCAGTGGTGAAATTCAGATCTAGTAAGGCTGTCATCCTAACTGTTGATTACACCAGGCTTAATCCTGACCATTTACTTGCTAAGCATGAATTTAGAATCCGATCTTTTTTCTTTTCGTTTGCATTCAAGTGCAGACAAGTTTTTTAACATTTATCCTTTTCTTCTTGAAGAACTCATGGATTTATGAAGCTTTTGTGTGGACAGTCTTTAGTATTTTTCACCTAAAGTTGTGAGGAAATGCAGGAGATGGGAGGGATGCTGGAGGTTAGGACCCTCCCCCCACACTAACTGAATTTTTCCTTGGAGCATTTCACACCAGACATCTTCACCCCTAATTTTCTGCAGATACAACTCTCTAATTCTCCTCTGCAGAAGTAACCCAAAGACAGGGCGGCCCCGCCAGGAGGTTCTAGTAGCAATGAAGTCATAAAAACTTTGAATGAGCAAGCTGTCAGGCTGGTCAAGACCCAAACAGCTAACACTGATTTGCTTGTATTTGGCTTGCAGAGAACCCAAAAGATATCTTAGACACCAGCAGAGATTTGACTTAGTTTTCTGTGGACATATGTGTATGTCCATTTGTGTATGTGCTGCGTATGAGTATTTTTCACATTTTTTTTTTCACATTTCTCTAGTTTTTTTCATGGATAAAATGTTTTGGGTGCACTGATGGTTTTCTGCTCTGTACGAATCAATTGTCAGAATCAGCAGAAATGTCAAGTACCTTAGCTGCTCCTTCATGACTCTGGATTGTAAATGATAGAATTGATATATCCAAGATAATTTACCAGATAGTTAAGATGAAGGCATAAGTGGCTAAGTGAGAAATCAGAAGAAAATATGTTTTGCTATTTGAAATGAGAGCCATTGCCACACGGATATTACTAGAGTTACTGCTCCTGTATTTATGTCTGCTTTTGAGCAAGAATATAAAAGCAGTCACTTTAATATATGCTTTCATTTATCCTTGGTTTGGGTGTTACGATAATTGCTCCTAAAGTTTCATGACCCATACCTTTCTAGCATGGAGATCAGTTCTGCTACGTGATGCTCCTTCATGAATAAAGTTACAGGAGCTAGTTGAAAGGGCAGGGGCTGTGTCAGTACTGCTGTTCCCTGCGAACACGTGAGCCTAATGCTTTGTGATATATGTAGGTGGTTTGGGGTTTAAAGTCTGGGCATTATTGACCTCAAACCACTAAAGCCTCAGTTCACCTAGGTCATCTAACTGGAGTATTGCTTCACATCTCAATCAAGTCAAAGTAGTTTGACAGTGTTGACAAAAGCGATGGTTGTGTTCTCCTGGTGCTCTCTGCCAGGCATCCCTTCCACTTCCCTTGAGCCAGCATTAATGTTTGTGAATCTACATGGTCAGTCAGCTCAAAAAATTGATCAGACTAGCCCTGATAAACAAACCAAAAAAAAGAAATTACTTTTCGGTCAGATCAGCTTATCTCATATTGCCATAGACCTTACAAAATAGTTTTGTTTCTGTTTTAATAACATTGAGATTATATTTTTTTATATGTTTGCTGATAGAAAAGTCATAATGCATTAAAAGTTGCAGGTGCTATTTGCCTTTAACAAACTTCTGTTAAGCAGGCGTAACTCAAGTAAATTCAGTCCAGCAAGCATGTGTAAGTGTATATTATATATATGTGTGTATACAAACACACACAAACACAAGCATACACATTCTAATACTATAAAAGCACAAAACCAGATTAAGCGGATGTTTTAGATACAATTCTGAGGTAAAAGTTCAAGAAATACAAGACTCTTAGAAAACTGGGCTAAAAGAAACATGGAATAATCATCTGAGGATGCTAGCAAGTTTTTTAGGGCCTTATCAATCAGCATAACCTCAGCTTATAGGATGTTCATTAATCATTGCTTTCCTAGAGCAGGAAGAAACCACAGCCAAAAACTGCAGATGGGAGAAAAGTGGAAGCTGCTAGAAACAAAATAAAGCTTGAGGACTTCTATTCATCCAAATATTTATCAATGACATTGTACCCCCAAGTCGTTCACATCTCCATAAAAAATCCGATATATTGAAAGAATTCAAAAATCCTGTAAATTTACTTTTTTTTGTGAGACAATCCAGGGATACCAACCAGTTAAACTTTGAAGCCCCTGTCTCTTGGATCGATTTCATCCACTCAAATCAAGTAAAATGTTTAGTTTGTGCCCGCACTAGGAAAAGGGTCATAGGACGGGGTGAGTTGAAATGTGTTAGCTAATCACAACCTCCCTTCAGCCCCTTTTTCTAAACTAAATAAAACCTCAGTGGGTGAAGAATAAAGCAGTCACACCAAATCCATCAGGTCCTGCAGAGGTATCAGTGACACCTGGCTGTCAGCAGTATCAGAGGCTGTTGATAACATTAACATGGACACCTGACCTTTGTCCACAGCTGATGGAAATCTTTGATCAAGGGTACAAGTGTTGTACTAAACTGACTCATGTCTGAAATCAAACCAAAATGGTAAAAGAACCCAAGAACCCCAACCACAAAAACCAACCGCTTAAAGATATCTGAAGTTGCCCTAAATATAATGCTATGTAAATGTGTTAAGTATAACTCACCTTCTGTTAGGAGACGTTCTAAAGGAATTAAAATATTCATATTCTTATATGAGCAGATTTTCCCAGGGAATATTCAGGTACAGTTCAATTTTTAACTCTTTTACAATATCCTGATAGTGCGTTAAACTGCCTATGACGTTCTTGATTCTTCTCTTTAGCTTCATTAAAATCTATTTTCTAGTTCTCTGATGTTTGAGTAAATGTTTAATTCAGGCTTTCTGATTTTCCTTTTGATTCATAAGGAAAATATTTCTCTCTTAAATATGTATTCAAAAAATAATTAAATGTATTGTTCTTTGAAAGTTAGTATTTTAATTACTCTGCATTTAAAGAACGGGAGTGATTTGATAGCGAAATATGAAGCATCCAAAGGATTCTATTTATGTCATTTCTGATACAGGTAGTAGCAGTCATAGATGAGGTAAGCCTGGGATTTTCGATAACAAAAGCTAAAAATTCTAAAATACCATTTTGCATGGTTAGCAAAAGTTTTAACTTCAACAAGGATCTATAACTATATATAATATTTATTTTATTTTTTTTCCAAATGAACAAATGAAACATTGACTAATATTCTAAGGCTCTACAATTTGCAGTACATAAGCCCGATTTATTAGAGGAAATTACCTAGTTTTGCTTGTCAAATGTAGCCATCTACAGAATATAGTCAGTGTTTATCATGATAAACTACTTACATCGTGAATTTAATAAATCACTGCATTCCAGACATGAAAATATCACTGCAAAATCTCAAAAATAAATACAAAGTAACTTGTACTTTATCACGGATTCCACAAGAGGGCAACATGTACCAGACATTTAACTTCAACGGTGTTATTAAAATCCTTTCATCATTCAACAGTCTTGGATGAAGTTCATTGATTTTGTATTTAGCATTCTTCTGTATTAATATGTGCTGTTATCTGAACCTTGCACATTGATAGGTGTTAATAGAAACCAATCTTTTTTTATATGGCACTGAACGTGGGCGTTGTTATGTGTACTTATAATTAATTACAATTAAGGCTTAATATGCATTTCATTTATCACTTGGACTGTCTTAACACAAGCATTCTTATATTGAAAATGCCTTCATTGCTAACAGAAATGCACAGCGTCTGTTAGAAGGTCACACGTTAGCAGAGCATATGCTAATATTCACATTGGAGTAGGTTAATGGCAATGTTGGGAGGTTTCTTGAAGGAAAAAAAAAAAAAACAAACCAAACAACACCATGTTACACAACTGAAGGATATAATCTTTGCAGAGTATGTGAAAAAAACAAATTGTAAAGGTGGAAGACTATTCACCTGAATAGTCCTCTTGCCTTCGCTTACTAGGGCAGGAACCTGCATTGCTTACACACACTGGATAGGACTTTGCTCTGCAAGTAATCACAGTGAAATCAATTACACCCTTAATAGAATAATGGTGGTCCAACCTGGTCCAAAACAATTAAATCAGTCCTGCGAGACAGTGACATCTGATCAATGGCATTGGCATGAAACTCGCCTTCTCATCGGTTTCTTGAGACTCACAAAGTTCACGTCTAAAAGCTGAGCATTTGTATTTCTCTCCTTTGAAAAAATGAGGAAGTTAAACTTCTCATTTTTTTTGTGCAAACATTTTTGTATATTTATTTTAGAGGAATTGATACATCGATATTTCAGCGTTAACATGGGCAGTATTTTTATACAGTATGGTCATAAAAACTGACAAATACAGTAGGATGCTCAAACTGTGGAGAATAATTTCATTAATATATGTGAAATACTTCATTTTTCACACACTTGTCTCTTCAGCCTGACTGTATGATGAACAATTTGCTGTAACTTACAGAATGTCTGACACTTTATATCAGTACTTAGCAACACAGATAGCCATCATTGTCTTCACAGAGCACTCAAACTGACTCCTTCCTTGTTTATAGTAGTCTCACTGAAATGGGCAAAAATTAATGCTAGCTTTACAAAGTCTCCAGAAACAGCAGACAAAAACAGCTTTTTATGTTTTATTTTGCTTTGATTAATGCTTAATGGAATAAAAATAATTAACTATATACTATTCAATATGCTAGGTACTCACTGCTTTAAGTCAACCATGTGATAAAACAGCAAATGTATGTGGAGAGCAAATACCCTCACGTAGAAAACCGGAGATGCAATGCATACCCAAGTAAGCCCATATATATTTAAACTGCAGTCACAGAAGTTATTTATATATGAATTAGCCTGTGGTGAGCTCTATGCTGTCACAACTGATTGACTACTGAAAGCCAAGCCAGATAAAGATTGGCTGGTTTATCTCGCAGCTACACAGCCCTGACTACAGTGTAGACGTGATTAACTCTAGCATACCTATTTTACTGTATTTATCTTTGTTGTCCAAGAGCCCTCATGTAATCTTTTTTCTTTTTCTATTTAAGCGTTATTTTTCCTTTGCTTTCTTCTGAAGTAGTGTGAATCAGAGGCATTACGGTTTGCCTCAAGTAGCTAATACCTGCTTGTGCAATCTGCTGGCCCGCTCAGCAATTGCCTGGGTGTTCAAACTGCATTTCCAGCAAAAGTGGGAGTTCTGCTGTCTTTAAGTCTTCCAGATGCACCTCAGCTGAATAAAAGACTCCTTTGCTTGCATGTCCTTTCCCACGTGGACAAGTTCCTGATGTTATTGCTTGTCCCATCACTGCAGATCAATAATTCCTTTAACACACACAAAAAAAATCAAAATTATAGTTTGTCTTTATAATATTACTAAGAATCAAAATATGGCTACCATAAGTCTAAATAGTCCTCTGGATCCAGCTCCCGTTCTTTGGTATCGTAGCCATTTTTGGCTTTTGTTTCTGTGATAATTATCCTTTGTGCAGTGATGGATTAAGTCAAAATGAGCTTCATTTGTGTTTTCTTCCAGTTTCAAAAGTTGTCCTGTGCTTTTAAAGAAATCAGGACAGCGTTGTTTCCAAGCTGTTACCTTTGATTGGCTCTAAAAATTTTCTAACACCATATTTGAAGCTGGATGATATGGAAAAACTTTATTAGGTTTGTTTTATTCTTACCTAGGAAGTTTTTGAAGTCAGTACCAGTAAAATTTGAACCACTGATAAAGTGTTTCTGGTAGTGCCTGTAAGACAAAGTTTTGTCTCATTTTTCCACACAGTTCTTTATATTCCAAGTACCATCTTGAATAAGCATGCACTGAAATTAAAAACCCTCTCCCTTTGTTTGACCTTGCAAAAGCCACATGCCCATGAAGCTGCTGGTCTTCCCGGGAAAAGAGTGTGAGGGAAAATGTCTGTTGATATCACTGATGCCATTGATCATATCATGCTGTAAAGTCTTGATTTCATACTGGGGCGGGGGGG